>OX104113.1:19509557-19757885 GCA_944474755.1 Limnoperna fortunei | reverse complement strand
AAAGCTTTTGATGCAGATGAAGGCATGTCTGTTCGGTTTTCCTGTATCTGTTACACTTTTTTAAATATAAGCCAAAAACTGTATTTTACCGCCCCCCCCCCCCCCTATTTTTAGCCATGGTGGCCATGTTGGTTAATCGCAGCCATGGTTGGTGCAAACTTAATTGAGGACATTCGACGGATGATGTGTACAAAGTTTCAAAGCAGTACTTTTAGTTGTTTCAGGGGAGAAGATTTTAAAAAATCAATTAAAACCGATTAAAAAAAACAGTTCAAGAGGAATAACTCTTAAACGGTTAATCAGACAATCTTGACTCTAAAGTCATTTTTGTAGCCCTCATAGAGCAGAACAATTAAGCAATGCTAACTTTTTCTCTAGTTCTAATAATTTTCAAGATTTTGAGGCGAAAATGGCAAAAATCATCAATTTTGACAATTAAAGGGCAATAACTCCTACAAGGAGTCATCAAACAACTTTGACCTAATGGAGTGTTTTGTAGAGCTTTAGATGCTGAAGAAGGAAGGTCTCTTCGGTTTTCCTGTATCTGTTATACCTTTTGAACTATAAGCAAAAAACTGTATTTTGACCCCTCTGTTCTATTTTTAGCCATGGCGGCCATGTTGGTTGGTCTGAGGCCATGATTTGGGCAAATTTGGTAGAGGGCATTTTACTGATGATGTATGCAAAGTTTCAAAGCAATCCCTTCAGTGGTTTTGGAGGAGAAGATTTTTGAAGAAAAGTTAACGACGACGACGACGGACGCCAAGTGATGGCAATAGCTCACATGACCCTTTGGGTCAGGTGAGCTAAAAATACCCACAATTTTCTATCTAATGAAAATTATGTTTGTTTTACCATGCCAAAAAAAAACCCCCAACAAACAAGAATTTTTAATGTAAATGGCTTGCTATCAAATCCATCCCCTACCCTACCAACAGCTTTGCATGATATTTAAGGATCTTGATATACATATTAGAGTTTATAAACTAAGGGCTAGGCTGCAAACACAACAAAGAGTAATATACAACAACAGCAAAAACCTAGGTCAAAGTTCTGCTACAGGTTTCCTGGTCATTTATCCTGCAATCATTACATTTGCTGTACAATAAAGTAGCTGAATAAATTTTTGCTTTATTCTGCAGTGCCGAATAAAGTCTTCTGGTACCCATGTCCTTGCTTCTTACAATATTTAATGTTTGTTCTGGTTTACAGCATGTTGTTGAATATGATACTTGTTTGTGACCTCAGGCTAAAAAACACGATGTAAACTTCTGCATGTTTTTCATTAGTATAAAATGTATTTTAGGGTTGCAGGATAAAAACAAAATTGGTACATTATCAGAAAATATAAAGTTTATTTGTAATCGTCGTGAAATAGGGGAGAAATGCTTGGCGTTACCTCACATTTCTACCTGTTTTTAAGGCCTATATAAATAAATTTTATATTATCTGACAATGTATGAATATTGTATATACAGTAGTCCCCCTCTTATAAGCCCACCCCATCTGAGTCATGAAAGTGGTCTTATAAAGGGGGTGGTCTTTCTTGAGGGGATACAATTTATACAGGTGTATAGAGCTTGGTCGGTTGATTAGCAGCAAAAGCTGTGAAGTGATTAAGAATCACACAAAATTAGTATTTGTATTTTATTATTCAATATATATAAAAATAAAAAGAATTCATGCAGTTTTTATCTGTTCAAAACGTGTAATGATAATATAACAATTCCAAGTCTTTTTAACAGTGAATGTTTCTGTTCCTGTTTCATCTGCATTATTGTTGTTTTTATCACTTTTATTGTCTGCCCAGGTTCCACTTTGTAGTTTATTAAGGTGCCGTCTAATTTGGAAAAATCCAGGTTTTTCTCTGTTTCCAGTTTCCCAAGTTTTTGACATCGTTTGTAGTAAATTTTGATTTATGATTACGTTGGTACATAATGTACTATTATCTCCTTGTTGAATATTTCGGTCTTCTTGTAATAAACCCGATTTCCATAATGCCGAAATCAAACTGATCTACAATATCCTACTTGTTTTCCCCTTTAATCCAGCTTAAAAACCTCTCTTTCACATGATTTCAACATTTTGTTTACCAGTTGTTGCTGTTTCCGAACTGGTTTACAATAATAAAACCAAATCTTGTTCTATTCCAGACTTCCAAAATAAACATCCGGTCAGTGAAAATGGTCGTTCATGAGGGGATTTACGTTGTTGTGTCAAAAAAACGTGGTCGATGGTCGCGTTTGAGGGGTGGTTGTTCGCGAGAGGTAATTTTATGTTAGAAACACTTAATGCATCAGGGTTTTGGACGGATAAAGCGGGTGGTCGCTGGCGAAGGGATCGTATAAGAGGGGGACTACTGTATATTCAAACTTGTGTCTACTTAACATAGAATGACTTTATGTTTACTTATAAGATACCGTATAGGGGGTTATTTTAGCGGGGTGCAAATTTTGGTGTATTTTAGCGGTCAAACTGAAATAGCCAAAATAAAAACCGCTAAAACTCATGATTTAAGAAACGTGTTCCGTGAAACAGACATCAGTGCAACTTTAAAGACATTCTAGATGCAGATATCCCTCTTGCACAGATTAGGTCAACATGAATATCACCAGATTGGTTACCATTGTCTTGTGTTTTAGAAACAGTCAGACATTTTAACTATAGATGTATTTTTAGACACTTTGTCCTTAATTATGATGTTTTAAAACAGTTTGAGTTTTTATATTTCTTATCATATGTCATTAAATAATAAAGAATGTAGTTTTACTATCAATCTGCATTATTATATCTACAATATTCAAAACCTACTGTGACAAATGTACAAAGTTACTGTCTTTGTACATGAAAGAAAGCCTGTTTCCTTCCCCTTCCTATGTTATCTTACGGTCCAATTGGAAAATACACAAACACATGTTATCCGGGATTGCTAGACTGCAAAATTTTTTCTATGGTTTTGCCCATCCGCCAAAATTAAAACCACAAAATTTTTTGCAATACATTTTGACCTAATAATTGTCAACCATTTTCATAAGTGTGGAAACCGCACACTTGAGGGAGGGGGTTAAAAATTTGGACACTTTTGCTTACACTTTTTTTATCTTTAGAAATTTTTTGTTTCCGTAGAGTTTGCTTTTTATATTAGTTTAATGGTTGATGTACACTTTTTGAGGGGGGGTCTCAAAAAGTGTGCTTTTTGCACACTTGTGAAAATGGTTGACAATTATGGTCGACCCCTAAAAACCGCCAAAGTTTACACCTGCTAAAAAAACTGCTATACGGTATTGTTCCACCTTAATTTGTCCACAATTTTTCACACACAAAATTACCTGGACATTCCTTTGAGAATTTGGTGTCAGTTTTCATCCATCTTTTCTCACTAGGTGATGACTTTTGCTGCCGTTTCCTTGGAGATAAATTTGTTATGTTGTTAAATGGAGATCTATGAGGTGTACTCTGTTTTCTTTTATTTCTGTACTTTGTTGGTGTAAGCACATAACTTGTGGCTCTGTTTTTCTCTGAACCAGATGAATCGGACAGAAATGTTGGCAACACAAATTCAGGAGATATCGTTCTTAATGGTGATTCACAGACTTCCATACTGTTGTCATCTTGGATACCATACTCATCACTGCTATCCTAAACAATACCAATTTGTACACGATTATCTACACATTTTTATACATTCTATATAGAATGACTTTGAATTAATACATTAATCAGGCCAAATGAGATATGGCCTCCACCAATGCACTTACAAAGACTTTGGTCCATCAGGTAATAAAAATTAGATTAGAGTTTTACCTTTCAATGGAACTAATCAATATTTAAAACATATATAGCTTACTATATTTGGATGTGAAGGAAGATTCCCAAGTGGACTTGACATCAGATCAAATGCATCAGGAAAGTTATCCAGTTTGGTTGAAGATGGCAAAAATTCCTCATTCTATAAAATAACAAAAATGTGCAAAATAACAGTTAAATGTACAAGTATTATTACTGACAATGAAACATATACTTTATATTAAATGACTCACTTAATAACAAAATCTGAATGTACAAGACTTCTACAGTACCTCGACCTGAGTTGGAAACTGACAATCCTTGTCACTTAAGATTGCAGTCGAGTACACCTGGCCTGCAGTAAGAATCGAACCCGCAACCTCAGTGTTGACAGACCAAGTGATCAATTGTATACGAACTACCTTAACCACTCGGCCACAGAGGCCCCTACTTAAAGTTTGAAAATACAAGAGAGAATTATCCAGAAAAAGTCACAATTATTAACAATTCAAAGAAGTTATGTCACAACTGCAAAATTAAGTATTTCCATGGTCTCCCTCACATCTTCTTGAAGTCTCTCTATCAGGGTCATACTTGTCCATTTGTTTGCCAAGAAGAAATCACTTCTACTTTTTTAGAGTGTTGGGACCCATGTTACGATCGAGCTAAGTCGGGAAAGATAATTCTCACCTTTAAACCTCACCATTTAACACTGATAGCTTTCTAAGACTAATAAAGTGCTCTGCTGGACTAAAATGATTATTAAAGGTCCAGCAAAAATTCAGTAGGTGTGGCAAAATATGTCTGGGTGCTGGACCTATGTCTATCAAAATGAATGGGTTTTTTTTCTCAAAAAGTCTGATGAGTGTTGATGTTTAAACTTGTCCAAAATATTGTTGCCAGCAACATTAGGTTTAAATTTGATAAAAATCTGACAAAATGTAGGCTTTAGAGCTCTTACAAGCCACCTGGTCATCTGCTATGCATGATGGTTGGAACGAAAAATCCCTGATCTTAACAACAAAGCAGCGAATAGTCAGAGGTTGCGTTAACTCAATTTATAAAAATTTTCACACAAAAATATTAGACCCTGCATGAAAATGCACGTAAAGATAGCAAGACAGAATTGTAACTGAAACACGTTTTTGTCAATGAAATGGTATAATAAATTATTCCAATTTATTATAGTAACCTGTTTGTAGTTTGTCAATAAGTTGATGTCCTTCATCTTTATTTTTAAAGCCAATGTCTGTGAAACGGTCGCATCAAGGGATTTTGTTTACATTTATAAATGGAAATAGTAATGATGAAAGTAAGGGAACCTTTCAAAATGTATTATCGGAGAATAAAAAGATCACAGATTGTGACTCTGAACTGATATGAACCAAGCTGTTTTTCCTTTCAAATTAAAACTTATTTGTTCAAATAATTTTGTTAAAAATTTTGAAATCAGCTGATGCAGTTCTTACGAAATCCGACTACATGTGTTAAAACATACATTCCTAGAAAGACCCTACAACAATTATTTATATCAACCAATCAGATCTTTACAATGCTCAATACACTGTAAAAAAAAAACCCAATGATATCTACTTGATCTGAAACAGAGGAGTAAAATACTTACCTCACAAATCAATACGTACACATGTCATATTGTGTTTTGTGTCACTCTAATTTCAACGACTTGCACACAGATTTTTACCATTACTGCATTTTTTAAACACAGAAATGTATAGCATAGCGCGTCCACTGATAGCATCAATATATTTACCAATGTTACCAAATAAGGCTCTTCATAACGTTCAGGTACACAGCGTGCATTTTCATCTGTAAATATGTCCTCTGAAAAAAAAACACACAAAACAACACTGAATGTAATGAGTATCATATTAACTAAATAATGCACACACAAAAAAAAGAGAGAGAGAAGACAATGAAAAATCATACTGCAAGGATCTGAAAATTATCATACTTCTAGGGACATGACATAAAATTTGAATAGTTCAACTGATCTGCAATTAAAACTATCAGATATCTTAACTTATTTCTAACATGTTTGTTATTTACTCTTAAATTAAAGAGTAACAGCTGTATTGAAGTTAGCATGAAACAAGAAAGAGTAACAGCTTTATTGAAGTTAACATGAAACAAGTGTGGACTGTGAGCTAATTAGAGATACCCCAGTTGTCACAAAATGTATGTCAACTCTGTTTAAAAATAAAAGTATTTGGTAAACAGGAAGTAGATGACCAAGAAGCATAAAATCGCTATAAACCATATAGTACTATATGATAAAGGAATATGCAAAATATCAGGCTTCTGCATCCTATAGTTGCTTAGAAAACTGCGGCAGGATTTTTTGTTACAGACAGATGAACGAACGGACGGACAAGGGTAAATCAGTATACCCCCTCTTTCTTGAAGCAGGGGAATAATAAAATTTAAGTGAGTTGCTAGCAACCTGATAATACAGTATAAATTGTTTTGTGTTTTTGCCTATTTATTAGTTTTTTTATTGGTGGGTGTAACAATTGTGCCGTCCTGAAGATCAATAAGAAAACTCACCACTAACTTTATGTGTAGATGATACTTCCTGAGAATCTTGGGAATTCACAACAATTTCATGTGGCATGATCTGACAATTATTATCTGTAGTAGAGTCAATTGTAGGGGAAGATATTTTTAGTCTTCGTTTTTCTACCTGAGATTTCTTGAGCTTTGATGGATTCTGTACCTGAAAAAATATACCCGGTAATCATACTTGAATAAGGAACAAGAAATGTAAATTTTTTGACTGTGCTTTAAATCTTATTTATCTATATTAATTACTAAATTTTTTTTTTTTTTTTTTTTTAAATTTACCTACCACAGAATATATGTAATACCTTTAACAATGTCAGCATGTCTTCAAGTTTGTTATTACACTTCAACTTTCTACCAGCTGATTACAGTATATTATATTGCAGATATAACCAGTAATCTAGAAATTACTGACAAGTCCAAGATTTGCATGTTTTAAAAAACAATTAGTCCCAAATTGTAAAATACGGAAAAAATCATACAATTTAAAAACAATATGTATACAACTACAGACTGAGCAGTGGACTATAGATAGAATGTTTCAAAGGATAAGGTTTGAGAACTTTCTTTGGCATCACGATGGTGATTTAACATGCAGGTTACTAAAATGAATAGAATAAATCAATGCTTCTGCAAATACTATTGGTCAAAATATGGGAAAACAGTGTTTTATCAGTCTATCAAAAAACGTCTGCCTAAGACAACTGGTACTGATATGAAATTAGCACACTTGTCTTAGACAACAAATTTATATTGCATTCTAAAGAACACACAGTAATAAAACCTTTGGATTCTACAGAAAAAGAATGTGTCCTGAATGCAGAATGCGGACCTAGATTAAACTCTGATATTGTGAAAATTCTTTAATAGAAGCAATTCTTCAGGGTTCCCCACAAAGAATTGCATTTCAAACTCGAGGACTTTTCAATGTTCTATTGAATGGTACAACAATGCCAGTTTCAATAAACAAAATAAAGTATTATTTGGAAATACTGTTACCAAAAGCACTTGAGTGATTTCACAAGTCCTTATAGATGAATCCCAATTCAAAGCTAAGTTGCAAATTATCTTGCCTCATTAAAAGTAACAATAAGACCGCAAAACCTTGTAATATAGTGGACCACTTAATTGCATATGTCTATTAATTGCATAAGACGTTAAAACACCAAACCATTTCCTATAATCTCCATGTTAAAATTTTCAGGTAATTGCATGAAAAATGTTATGAACTTAAAAAATTCCCATTCAAAGAATTTAGGATTTTAATTTACAGGACATTTGGTCCTGTATTAAAGCAATGGAAATTTACAGGACTGAATCACATTTTACAGGACAGACAAATCAACACCAGAATTTTATTAATAAACAAATAATATTACACAATTTTTATTATAGTACATGTATATATTATAGGCAACTTTGATGTGAAACTTGCAATTTTCATGATCCTTTATGGCTGAAATTTTAAAATTTTCACAGCCTTTGACGAACAATATATATCTTTTGGACCATTTGCATGCATACACCATGTGCACAACATCACGTTTTTTTCTTCATCGTGTTTCAACCAATCTCACCCTTGCATTCAGGAATGAACAAATTTCCTTTCAGGAATGCAATTTTGTAAACAAATACATTCGGAAATACTTGGAAATATAATACCCAATCGTTGATGTATCGCTATTTATAGCTAAAACAATCTTCCAAAAATAATACAATTTTATGATTTCAGACGAATATTGCAGAGAACCGAAATTCATTTATTCCTGAACGACTGAAGGTTAAAACATGATTTCAAAATAATGTTTGGTCTGCTGTTGGAGGTAAAACTAACGTACTGTCGTAATTTTTGACCGGCTGCGGTCTGGCACTCATTTCCATGACTGAATTCCTGTTTACTGCATAAATTATCCATGAATGAACGAACTACTTGTCAAAAACTTATATTTTCCTAACGAGATAATTACAGTGTCTTGCACTAGAATTATCCAAATGACTGTTTCAGAGGTGTTTACCCCTTTTCAGTACTCCCAGTATTAAATTTTATTATTTTTTTTCAGTAATTTGGCACATTTATCAGTAATCTGAAACTTTCGAATAAAATGTCTATGTCCAAACTTAGAACAATATTAAAAAGAGTTTCTGGCCAGTCTTTTACTATAAAACATCTTTCTGATGCACATTTTATTGATCAAACATCAATGAAAAACATGTTTATTTAATATTGTAATACCTTTACAATTTCACAAAATCACAACCAAAAGCATTTGAAAGTTAATACCTTTAGCTGCACATGTTTCAAACAAAATCTGAATCACTTTGGCGTTTTTTACGCCAAAAATATCATACTAAGCGTCCAACTGACAAAGATTAAAAACTAAAATTGCTACAATGGTGGAAATGCGTAATTCCTGGTGCAATTCCATGATTCGTATTTATAGACCCAAATTTGGAATGATTCCGGAAAATCCGGGATGGTGTTTTGACAATCTTTTGTTTATATTGTAAATGTTTTTACAGGAATTAAAGCATTAGAAAAGAGTCAACTGAACTGCTTTATGGATAAAACAGCTTTTAATTAGACAATTAAGTGATAACTATATTTTCTGTTAAAAAGTTGCCTTTCTGTTAACTGCATATTTTTATCAAACAAATTGGTTATGTAATTAAGATGAATCAACTGTATAAATGGATATGGTTAATGTGCTATCCTGATCTTTTTTCAATGCAAAAAATTAATTGTCCTCGTCTTTTCTGTTTGCATGGGTACCAGGCTTCTTTGTTTTCAAAACTATTTTATTTAGAATTTAGAACAATGCTGGATAATGAAATAACCATGTTGTTACCATTTATTAAAAGTCTATATTTACAGTCAATGCTAATATTTGCTTAACTAGTAATAAAGCATACCTTACGTTTCACAACAATCATATCTTCATTATTCTTGCTTGGTACTGTCAACAAAGGAAAACATTGGTTTGATATTCTGTTTAAACTTCGTACATTTCAAACTGCATAAGAAGAGTGTTTTGTGATATTGATATATTAATTCCCTGGTGTTGTCCTTAATTTGGTTGCAAGGATCACTGTAACGCAATTAATTTTTCTGAACAGCTTAAAATATTTCTCACAAATGTTGGAAGTACTAAATGCAGTTAAACATTGATGGCTCCAACTCACAGGGGCCGTCGAAAAGTGTTTGAGTAATCTGGAGTTGGAGAAACCTGGTCTTGTGTTTTCCATAACTGGTTTATAAGTGAACCAGAACCAATATAAGTTTATATATTTCATTTACTGTCATCAATCAAGGTCACATTGGATCAATAAAATTGTGTTATGTTATTGTATAAGATTATAATCTTGTTTTTTATGTACCTATTTGTTTTGTTTTAATAAAAATGCTAACTCTTACTTTTCATGTTTAGTTTTGTGCATAAGTGTTGATCAAATGTGTGAATTGGTATTGTCATGATAATTGGTGAATTTAATGCAATCTAAGACCATTTTTTTCTGTGAAGAAGTTTTATTTATTTTGGTTATTTTCAATGGCTTGTTACTTGGAGATCTCTTTTTGTTGTGACATTCTCTTGAATTTCAGCGAATAGTTACATTTCTTATGGATGGAAAAAAATTACAAAACAATGAAGACAACATACCGGACCATTGTTCTGTGGCAAAGTTTGTAGACATTCTTATCTGTTTTATACTAAGATGGTTGCAAACACAGCTGATTGTATTCTCTAAGTAACAGATATAAGCTATGATTCTCTGCATCATAACAACCTGTAAAAATGCTGGTTTTATCTAGACCTTGTCACTTGAGCATTGTTCTTTATAGGCAATTTAGTATTTGGTTTTTTTTCATATTTCAGCTGGAAAATATCTTTGCAGATGTAAAACAGTATTTAAACTAGGGCAAGTTGCTACATGTATCCAAATGTCCCCGGCCGTTGCAGTATTTAATTGCCTAAGAGGTGTGAGAAACTAAAACAGAGGAATTTTTTTGGAATACATTTAGTTTTAGCATAAAATAATAAGCATGTAATATTACAACTGTTTGGACAGGTATTTGGGAAGAGCTTATCAACTTCATGATAAAATTTTATCAGAATCTGCTTGATAAAATTTGCTTTCAATATTGTTCAATATTGCTAAAACGGTTAGTCCCATAACTCGTAAAAAAATTTGACAAATCAAAATTGTGGTAGAGTGTGCACATCTACACATCACAACAATTTATCTGATTTTATATCAAAGCAATCCATTGAACAGTTTCAGAGATGCTCCTACAAGATCTACAATTGTATTAAATTGCTAAAATGGTCAGTTCGTAACTGCTACAAAATTTGAATCAAAATGGTGGCAGACTATGCACATCTATACATTATAACAATTAATCAAAATAAATATCAAAGCAATTTTAAAAGCCCTTTCAGAGGAGATGCATCCACAAGATTTACCATTGTATTATGCTGCTGAAATAGTCAAAGTCCCATAACTCCTACACATTTTTACAAGTGAAAATGACAGTATAGTATGCACATCTACTCATAATAAAAATGAATCCTACCAAATATCAAAGCAATCCATCAAGTGGTTTCAGAGAAGTTGTGTCCACAAAAAGTTCCATTGACATAACATGCACAAAGTTGATAAAGTCCAATAACCCCTATAAATTTGTCAAATCAAAATGTTGTTGCAATATGATCAACTACATATAGTGACTAACAATCCTACCAAATTTGTTCAGCTTTTTCAGATGAGTTGTGTCCACAAAAGTGTGACGGAGGGCACAGACAATTAAAGTCATGTTCCGGCAGGGGACAAAAACAGTCTGAATTTTTGCAATCACCCATACAATGAAGGAAACTTGCATTATTGTTGGAAAACAGTTTGATTTAAATGATCCAACTCACAAAAGCAGTAATAAAATGTACCCTGAAGTTTGTTTGGGAAGTATAACAGAAATAGCCTTCGAAGAACTGAAATTTACATATCATTTGTAGTATTGTTTCCTATGTTTTCTTGAGACAATATTTACTGCACAACAATAAATGCTATTTAATGAAAATCAGTAAGTTTTGTGTTTTGCAAGAACATTCATAGAATATACATAGTTACTACTTTCACCTTTGTTTCTTTCATAAATGGACTTGATCCTGGCACTTTTTCACAAACTTGCTTCATGCTCAGATTTAAAGTATGATGACGCACTCTGTGAAGAAAGGCATGTTCAAAGTATATATGAAAAACAAAAAAAAATTAAAACAAAAATGAACACTATTGCAACATTTAAGGCTTTTTAGCAACTTTTGATTTGCAAGAATGTCCATTTTACTAACTTCAATAATAATTTGATGTCAATAAATGCCACGTAATCACTAAAAGATTGATTGATTGATTGGATGTTTGCTTTATGTCCAGCGAGCAGTATTTCAGCTATATTCAGGACGGGCATCACTAAAAGAAGATATTTGATTTGCAAGTTGTTAGGTCAAAGGTCAATGTTGCAAACATTTGAAAAAATTCCTGATCAGGGCAGTAAGAAACAAGAACATCATTCTTTTCAAATCAACTTTAAGTTATAACTTTTATTAATTCTTTAGGTAAAGTTCTTGTTTTTAATTGTAATGTAACTTTCCCATTTTATACCTTTCATTTTCTCTGTGTCTTTCCATCATTTTCATCATGGTCCTAGGAGTTTTATTCTGTGACCGACTTTTACTTTTATCTTCATAAGGGGAGATAACTTTTCCAGCATAATTTTTGGATATTTTCCCCTTGCTAAAAATTTTCTGAAAACATTTCTTAATTATATTAATCACTTGAGAAACTATAAGCATTAAAGAACAATAATGGAATGAATTAAGATTCCTTCATGTCAATTATGCAGAAGGTAATGTCACAGCATTACCTGAGGCTGAAGTATATATTTACTTTGTTAAAATATTGATTTAGTAAGGTCAAATACAAAAATGTTATGATTCTGTGTCATAAATATAGTAGGAAGATTTCGATTTTATTTATATTATTTATAACTAGTTCTGACATTGTCAAATAAAGGTTTAACTCAATGATTTCACTTTAATACTTTTTACTTCATCAAGTTGATCCATTATGTCCTGGAAATAATAAAACACATCAATCAACCTAATTAAAATTAAATTTCACTTGCTTTCCCCTTTTCTATTGTTGTGATCTAATGTAATCCCATTCAGGTCATATTCTGGTGACCTTTGTTTACACATATTCTAATATGATCTGCATATTTAGAAATATGTTTATTTGATTTGTCACGTTAGATCTTCCACACAGCAACAATAGATAAAGGGAGGAGAAAGTGAAAGGATTAATTAAAATTTTAATTAAAATAACACATCAACCAACATGTGCTTCGTACAATAAAATGTTTATGTAACATGTTGCAGTTCAAGCAGAGACACTTGTTTCTGCAATTAAAAGACTCACCTATTTAGCTTCTAGTTTATTTTTAAATTACAGAAACAAGTACTTGTTATGTTCGTTTGCAGGCAGCAATTATGTTTAAATCGATAGTTTGAGTATCAAGTGTCACTGTTTAGCCAATTTTGTCTCTCAAGGACCACAAACTAGTGTAATTGTCACCCTCCCAAATATTTACAAAGGGGAAAACAGTTTAAGGGTTGGGGAGTAAAATACATCTTGTTAGATAACTGTTATTGTTTGCGATTTTTTGCCTTGTACTCATTTTTGACACCAAAAAGCATGAAAATAATTAGTTTTTTGGTTTGTTTGATTTAACGCTACTTTAGCAATATTTCAGTTATATAATAGCATGCAGTTTTTATTGGGGGCGGAAGCTAGAGTACCTGGAGAAAATCCCTGACCTTGAAAAGGAAAACTGGCAATCCTTGTCAATTAAGATTGGAGTTGATTGCACCCTGCTCGCAGTGAGATTCGAACCCACAACCTCAGTGTTGACACTGAGGCATCCTGAAAAGAAATTGACATCTGAATACCTGAGGAGTAGTTTCTTTGTAAGACTGGAAGGGTAATTGTAAAACTGAGATATCTTCATCTTCTTCATCATGGATACAAAACATTGGATCATAAATATATCTTCCTGGCTGGCTCTCTTTAAATGATCTTCCATCATTTTTGGTTGGCTGAAAAATAGAACAAACAACAGATCATATTATAAAATTCTAAAATAATATAGCTTTTTAATGTTCTACATTCTTTATGTAGGAACTTCCTTATTCATAATACTGTTTCACTGCTGCATAAATGCTGATTGTGTATTGAAATTCAATATAATACATTTACAACACAGTCCTATTACATTTTAAGTGATGTACATATTCTTTATACAAATCTGTCACCACATGTTACAAGGTTCCAATAAACAATAACGATTGAAGCATATTTCATTGCAGGAAAATGATCTTATTTATCATAAAAAGGCCCTTAAATGCACCTGTACATTATTGTTCAGTTGAGTTAATTAGGCAGTACCCTCATTATTTCAATTTATTAACTTTTTTCTGCACAAGATCAGACTATGTATACTTTAAAGTACAGACTATTTGTCTGTGTGTTAATCCCAAAATACTTTTTAACTATACAATTTTTATCATCTCACCATAAGCATTATTTGTACACTTATAGTGTGTTGTCATAGTTACATGGATAAATATGTCCTAAGGTTATGAGACAAAATGCATGAACTGCAGGAGTGCATTGCTTCTAACCTTGGCACATAATCCTGTATATAACATGGACAACAGAATAAGTTTTATTACTCTGAATGTCTTTTGTGATTTTAAAATTAAAATTTCAGTAGATTAGCATTGATTATGTATCAACAGCAGATAGCAATCACATAAATTCAAAATTTTTTTACATCAACAATAAAATAAGTTTGTATAAAGTGCTCAGTTGATTACGTTTTGTTTGTAATTTTGTTGATGTTTTAATTATATCATGGAGTCCAGTTTTTATTGAGAGAGGAAGCTGGATTAATCAGAGAAAACCCATGACCTAGATGACTTTGCTCGATACGCCTATTTGATGATGTTAGCACCACCAACTGTCATAGTATGATACCAAATGACAGCAATATTTACATGCAGAGTCATATATAGAATTATAGTAAGCAAGTTTCTTAATAATATATATACAATTAATGCCTTGACTAGTTGTGTTGTTTCATGTGTAATTAACTTTTTTAATATTTCATTAGACAAGTAACCTTGGAAAAAATCATCTATACATGAGATATCTCACAAGTTAAAATAAAATCTCATGCAATTCTGAGGCATCGTTTATGTTGATGAACATCTGTGCTTACTTTACGCATACATTATACTAGATTTTGACCCACAAAAATATTACCCAGAGAGCTGTCATGATGCAGGAAATGATATTCTAATTTTTTTATAGGCATACAACTCATATGTTTATGTAGTTAACCGTAGACAACACAAAAATCTGGTATATCTTCAACAGTTACCAGTTAGTTACTTCCAAACATCCTCTGACTTTATCTTCAATGCTAATAACAAAGTTCTGTATATGCGTGGACCAATTGATTTACATTTTTTTTTATTAAAGCAACACTTTTAACTAAATAACAGACTACTAGCAATGATAAAATAGATATTAAGATTGTTCTAAAATGAGCATGACAAGAACAAATGTTTTTTTTAAAGAAAGATCTAAGTCATGAAGTAATTTCAGTGCACCATTGTTACCAAATGCCATGACCTGCTTTAGAACAAACTTAGTGTAGTGATGATCAAATGCTTGCCAAAAATATATAATATCCTATTTGCATTCAGATATTTTTTAAAGTTTCAACAGTTGTGGTTATTTTCAGTTGTTTAATAGCTCTTCAGACCTTATGAGGGCATGTTAGAGAACATTAAACAGATAAAAATAAAGTTTGCATATTTATCTAAGCTGTGTTCCCAGAGTAGTCACTCCAAAGATATGTATTCTTTTTAATTCTAGTTATATACACATGTATGATACTATCAAACTCTTTTTTCATAAACAATTATTAAAATCACTTCTATTAGGATACTCAACAGGAAACAAAACATTTTTTTCATACACCAGATATGCATTCATTATTTCAGATGCATACATTCATGCAGAAATTACAATCTCTAAAATGCTGTTGACTCTCATTTGCATCATTGTTCGATAAAAGTCTTTGTTATCAAAACTGAATAATTAAATGAATGACCCTTGAAAATTGTATTCGACTCCCTAAATGTAGCTGCAGGGGGTCATATTGACCCTAAGAAAAAGTCCCAACGCTCTTATGGCACAAGGCAACGATCTCATGAGGAAACAAATGGTAAATGAACAAAATTGATAGTTTGTCAGCACGAAGTTTTTCGTTAGTTCATAAGCTACCATCTTTATTTACAATGGATAGTTCAAAGCGTGACAATGAAATAAAAAGATTATTAAAGTTTTTACTTACTATCAATAAATGGATCACTACATCTTCTCGCTTTCTTTGGGGAAGTTCATTAGGGAACATGGTCGAAATTATTTGAAATCAAAGGACAATAAAAGATGTTACATTTGAATATGTCTATTTAAGCAGTAAATAAACAATTGATGAAAAAGTTCAAACATACACCAAGAAAAAATTTTTTTTACACATTTTTAACAACTGAGGACAAATTTGGCATTGTCATCTAAGTGGGAACATACATAATTACATAATGCTGGCTTTAATTTTTGTGGTCATAAATATTCCAAACTTCCAGTGTTCCAAAGAGCTATAACTTGCAAAAATACTTTGTTCATGAGTGTCATGATATCTTGGACTTAAGGACAGCAGCATAAGTGTCAACCATGCATTTAGTACTGCTTGTAATATTGACATTGGTATTACACAAAGTGGCAGATACACTTAATAAATGGGGAATGGTTCCTAAACTGATTGGCCCAGACTTGGATCTTTTGATTAAATATTTAATACCCAATAATAATTGCGAAGAATTTGCATTATTTAAACTTTTTCAAATGTTTTACATGTTTTAAATGAATGAACTGCCCCTTGTTTATTCTGAGACATGTCTAATTACAAAAAATGATAAATGAGAAAAAGTAGGGCACAATGGCCATTTATGAAAAATCTTAACCACATTTAAATTGGTCTGTATTGAAAAGTTTTTACAAAATATATTTTATTTTGATCATTGTCTTTGATAAATATAGCTGCAATGTCATGAATAAAGATGGCTATTCTAAGGATCTCATGATAATTTATGTAGACAGGTACCTCTCAGGACAGCTTTGTGCAGTGGGTGTGCATAACAGGTATTTTTTATGGTTTCATGTTATATTTCATATATTCTTATATATTTCTTAAACCATCCCATTTTGTTTTAAATGTTGAATCTTTTAACTGAATTGCTTACCATGAATGAAAAATATAATGAAAAAACTTAATATGATTGTGTTATGGTTTAAAAATACAAGAGAAATGGTCCTGAAAAACCACAATTATTAAAAATTGATGTAAAGAAAAAAAGTATCTCACAACTGTAAAATTAAGTATGTTTATGGTCTGAAGTCTACTCCCTGAAGTCTCCCTATGAAAGCCTCACTTCCCCATGTTTGCATTGATAGGAGAAGTCACTTCTCTATACTTTTTTAGAGTGTGGTGACCCCTGTAAAGCAGTGCAAAATTATACATCTGTCCTTGCTGATGTTATGCATAGAAAATGGTGGTAAATGAGAGTTCCGATTTCATTTTAACTTTGTTGAAGCAAGAGTATTTCGTTGTACTTTATATAGACAAAACAAGTGTGGACACAAAAAAACGTCTCGCCTGCATTCCGCATCAGTAACGAAAATAAATTTCGTCATAAGCATTACGTAAATAGCATTAAATATCAGCAGCGGCCTGTATACCCATATTATGCATAGTTACAGGGGAACAGCCGTAACCCAAAAACTTTAACGTAGTCGCTGGACCGTGAAATTGAGGTCAAGTTCAGGTGGAACCTACCAGACAGGCATGTACTAGTCATCAGCAACCTATATACCAAATATTGTCATCCTACCATGCGTAGTTACAGATGAACTATCGTAACCCAAAAACTTTAACGTAGTCGCTGGACCGTGAAATTGAGGTCAAGGTCAGGTGACACCTACCAGACAGTCATGTACTAGTCACCAACAACCTATACACCAAATATTTTCATCCTACCATGCGTAGTTACAGAGGAACTGTCGTAACCCAAAAACTTTAACGTAGTCGCTGGACCGTGAAATTAAGGTCAAGGTCAGGTGACACCTACCAGACAGTCATGTACTAGTCATCAGCAACCTATACACCAAATATTGTCATCCTACCATGCGTAGTTACAGAGGAACTGTCGTAACCCAAAAACTTTAACATAGTTGCTGGACCGTGAAATTGAGGTCAAGGTCAGGTGACACCTACCAGACAGTCATGTACTAGTCATCAGCAACCTATACACCAAATATTGTCATCCTACCATGCGTAGTTACAGAGGAACTGTCGTAACCCAAAAACTTTAACATAGTCGCTGGACCGTGAAATTGAGGTCAAGGTCAAGTGACAGGTGACTGACTGGCAAGTACTCATCATAAGCTACCTCTGGACCAAATTTGATGGACCTAGGGTTGTCAAGTGTTTACGCCGCAGCTGCCGCCGGATTCCCATACATATGTCTCGCCTCCAGCGACGAAAACCAGCGACTTTCGTCGCAGGCGAGAAAAAAAAAATGTATATTTTTTTGGTAAAGGAAACTTGACAACCAAGCCTAAAAAAGATTTAGAAATTGAATATTTTCTGTAGTTAATTTGAAAGAAATGAAAAAATACCCAACTTCCCCAATGGTAGTTACAGCCTTGCTTGAAGTTGGAAATTATAGACCTGTTAGCATTTTAAGTATAGTTTCTAAGATATTAGAAAAAAGTGTCTATAATCAATTGGCTGATTTTTTGCATGAAAATAAAATGTTGTATAACTTACAATCAGGTTTTAGACAAAAATATTCTACTGACAATGTCTAATACATTTGTTGGATTATTTAAGAACTAATAACATAAATGGTATGTTTACAGGTATGATCATGCTAGACGTACAGAAAGCATTTGACACTGTTGATCATAGTATATTATGTAATAAATTAAAAATAATGGGTGTTGAGTCAATAGACTGGTTTAAGTCATACTTATCAGATAGAGTACAATTTGTGTCTGTAAACAATACTTTGTCAGAACCTATGAATGTAACATGTGGAGTTCCCCAAGGTAGTATTTTAGGACCTCTGCTGTTTTTAAGTTATGTAAATGATATGCAAATTAGTATTGATAACAAATGTAAACTAATTTTATATGCAGATGATAGTGCAATTTTATTTTGTCATAAGGATCCAAAGATTATATCTGAAAAATTAGGCTCTGTATTGGAAAGTTGTTCTGATTGGCTTATTGATAATAAACTTTCACTACATCTTGGAAAGAGAGAATGAATGCTTTTTGGTCCACCAAGAAAACTTAAATGTATATCTGAATTCTATGTAACTTGTTATAATCATGTCATAAAATCCACTGACTGTGTCAAATATTTAGGTGTATCTATAGATAAATATCTTAATTGTGAATATATTGTATCTAATATTATACAAAAAGTAAATTCTAGACTTAAGTTTTTATATAGAAATGCAAAGTGTCTGGAAACCAGATCAAGAAGGACTCTCACAACTGCTCTTATACAATGCTATTTTGACTTTTCCTCTTCATCTTGGTATACTAGTATTGGGAAAGGGGCAGCAAATAAATTGCAAGTACTTCAAAATAAAGTTTTGAGGTTCATTCTTGGTCTGGGGCCAAGAGCTAGTATAAACAATGATATTTTAGATCAAGTTAACATGTTATCTGTCAAAAGTAGAATTAAACAGATGAGACTCAACCATGTGTATAATATTTTTAATGGAATTGCTCCAGATTACATGTCATCAGGTTTCTTTCATAATTTTAATAACACCAGAGGGTCATCCAACTTAAATTTTTGCGTTCCAAATTCAAACATTTGTAGCAAGAATACATTTTTATTAATGCGATCCATGACTGGAACAATTTTCCAGCAGAAATTAAAGTTTTAGACCAGAAATATTCTTATAAAAAAGCTGTCAAGCAACATTTAAAGGATGAAGTTAGCAACCATGAAAATAGCGATTTTTTGTTCTATTGATTACTTATCTTAAATCTGTCAGCTTTTTTATATATCTTTATTTTTATTGTAAACAAAATGTTTTCTTTTTTAACAATACTTTTTATGATATATATTTGTGACTTTTTGATAAAGGGACCCCATTGAAAATAAGCTTTTAGCTTTAATGGGTTTATCCCAGGCAATCAGGTTGCATTAGTATATATTGATTGACACATGTAACATGTAATGTTTTAAATTTATATGTATTCTTATCATGCTATGTATTGTGCACTTGATTTTGCCTGAATAAATATTATTATTATTATGAAGAAACCATAGAATTTCTTGCATAGGTAGAAGAAAGAAATGCAGCTACTGTTTTCCATTTGTGGACCCAGAAACAGGTGCACACACACACACACACACACAAAGCTTGAATCTTACTGGGCAAAGACCAAAATTAATGTTTAAAGGTGTCAAGTGAGACCTACTTCAATATTACCTTGAGGAAAGGATGTTGAGGGATCGCTTTGGACAAGAAACTGAACAAGCCTTCAACTTCATATGCCTCCTCATACTAAAAGTATCTGAACAGTACTCAGTTTAAAAATGTTGTTAATTTGATTATATTTGTGTTCTGCAACTTCTGATAACAAATATTCAGTTCATGATTTACAAATAAAGTGTTATGCTATTATTTATTGTATTTTTAAATTTGATTGAAATGTTGACACAAACAAATATCAACAAACAATTATATCATAATTTATACATTACACATACATATAAAATAACCAGTACTGGTTATATCACACATTTATATACATACAAGATGGGTCAGTAAAACTGTCATTTGTTTTCTTTTATCTTTACTATTACTAATAATTGCTAGCCCATTATTGACAATCAACCTTAATTTGTATATTTTATTTTTTTAATTGCTTTTATTATATCAATTCCATAGTCCAAGATTCCTCTGCCGTCCAACGCTTTTTGTGTGTGCGTGGGACGTCAGAGAGCTCTACATAAGAAAACAGCGGATTTTGCAATGCCGGTCTGGGTCGTCAAATCTCATTGTTTCCAGATGTTAACAAACATTTTCGTCCAGTTAAATTAGATATAATTCACTTCTTTTCTAAGCTAATTTCCATCCATACCCTTACATTCGGACATTACACTTTCATTTTGAACAAAAAGTCACATGACAACAATGTGACATAAGTCCAGTGCTTAATTTAGCTTGATTGAATGTATGATGATTATATTCATAGAGAAAAATATCTAAAAGAAGTGAATTGACGACTTTTCAATTTAAAAAATGCCACCTAGTGTCCACTTACTAAAAACTGTGGCTAATACCGCAGTTTGTCCTGTTGAAAACTTATGAAATGGACAATTACTTTTGATAAATTTAAACGCTTTTTGTTAATTACAGGTGTCAAAATCTAATTAAAGATGTTATTAAAACCCCATGCTGTGTAAACATGTTAATTAATAAACCTTAATGTTTAATACACCATTTACCTGATGCTAAGGTTGAACCCCAGCTGTTTTATAGCTTGATAATTAAACAAGTTTACCAGTGACATACCTGTTCCAATATTCAAACTCACCTGTTGCCTATGGCTATAGTAACATCTACTAATGAGGTTAATTAGATAATTTAATTGGCATAGTCGAACAATACAAAAAACAATGTAAAATCTTTATTTCAATATCATAGTCTTTTAGTGATGATAGCCATAGTTTTTTCAACTGGAAGTAAAAAGGGAGATAAATCGTGTAAAACTGGAAATGGGTCAATTATATCTAGTTTAACTAGATGAAAATGTTTGTTAACATCTGGAAACGATGGAATTTGCGGATCCAGAATGGTGTCGCAAAATCCGCTGTTTTGCCTATGGAGAGCTCTCCGACGTCCCACACAAAAAAAAAGTGTTGGACGGCAGAGGATTCTCAGACTAGCAATTCCACTGCTAGATATGTCCAGAAATGTGTCCTAAATTTGACATTTGTAACCCTGACATAGACTTGGTTACATACAGTTACATATTGGTAACATTCATTATATATATAACAATTCTTTTAAGTACTTTCTTCAAAACAGGCTTCATTTCCAAGTCCAGTTACATGGTTACATAGGTAACTCTTTGGTAACACAAGGTTACACATAAAATTAGAAATTTTAAAATTCTCAGGTTACATTGGTTACAATGGTTACATTGGTAACTCTTTGGTAACACAAGGTTACACATAAAATAAGAAATTTTAAAATCATCAAGTTACGTTGGTTACAATGGTTACATTGGTAACATTCATTCTTTATAATTATTTTAAGTACTTTTTTCAAAACAGGCTTCATTTCCAAGTCCAGTTACATGGTTACATAGGTAACTCTTTGGTAACACAAGGTTACACATAAAATTAGAAATTTGAAAATTCTCAGGCAGTGTTAGAAATTAAAATTTTGGATCTCGTAGACAATAGGTCTATGACTTTTGAAACCTTCATAGACCTACTGCAAGTGACATAGACCAAGTCTCGTAGCGAGGGGCTTTTTACGGCTGGGGTCTGGGGAAAACTGTGCAAAATCCTGCATTCTGGGTGTTTCCTGGAGCACTTTCAAGTGTTGATAATCAACTTTTTTTTCCTGGAACTTTATATTTTTTACAAGAATTCTTGGAGCTAACCTAACAATTTTGTTCTTCTCTAATTTAAAAGAAATTAAATGATTTTTATTGTTTGAAATGTCAACAACACAATATTTATAAAGATTTTCTAATTTATGTTTTATACACCAGGTCCTTCAAATTTTATTTTAATTTATCAAAATATTATTTAATCATTCATGTAGGACCTAATGTAGTAAAAATATAGTTAATCAGGGGTCACCACACTCTAAAAAGGTAAAGAGAAGTGACTTGTCCCTGGCAACCAAACAGGAAGAAGTGAATCCCTGATAGGGAGACACTAGACCGAAGTCAGGGAGACTATAAAAATACTTAATTTTGCAGTTGTCACATACTGTTTTCTTTTATTTACATCAATTTGTTTATAATTGTGGTTTTCTAAGATTATTTCTCTTATGTTTTTAAACCATAACACACTAGGATTCAGTTTTTGTTCTTTCTTTTTTTGTTATTATTAATGGTAAGCAATAACATAAAACATACCTTTACTATCATTGAAAAAGGACTTGATATAGCAACTACTTTTCTATCTATTTCAGTATTTGAAGCCATACAAGTTATTAACAAATAACAATTGGTTAACTAAAAAATATTTGTATACTAGTAGATGTAGACATAAACATCATACATTAAGTTATTGAATACAATATTCCTAACTATTTTTTGTTATGAACAGGCCATGTTTGTCTGGGAAAAAAATGTCCAAAGAATAAAACTAGAATAACATTACATTTAACCCAGAAATAATTCTTCTGATCAACACACAGCCACTATTGCACAAAGCTGTGTTGAAACCAAACTGCTTCATGGGACATCCATCGACAGAAATTATCATGAAATCAATAAGGACTAATTATATTTATTCTTTCAATTGCAATTTATATATTTATCAACGAAACTAATTAAGATATGATATACTTTGTAAGAACTTTTAGATTCAAATCAATTAAAAATGTTCATCAAACAGATACGATTTTTCATTTTGGGCCATTGTACTTTACTTTGTCTCACTGTTCACTTCCAGTAATCAGACGTATCTGTGAAATAAACAAAGGCGCGTAATCAATTTGAAATGCGGAAAACGTCTAAAAAATGTTAAATACACAAATTCTTTGAAGTTTTTATTGGAATTACATATTTACTTGTAAGGTTGGTAGTCTTAGCGAATTAGTTAGACCCAATAAATAAGTACCTATAATGTGAACCTGCGGGCGACGAACTTAGCTTTTGAGCTCAAATTGAGGCGCCTTTGGTCGACTTCAGGTCGTATTATGGCAACTTTATTGCCCACTTCACCAAGTGTGGTGAGCCTTGGTTAATGAAAAACTCAACGTACGAAACTACGGTAACTGGTATCGATACCTTATAATTTTTAATGCTCGAATGTTAATGAAATTGTAAACCAGTAGCGCCACGTGTTAGGGTAACTCACAATGACAATTACTGGCACCCCTATAAGAGTAATAATACCAGGTCATCGTAAAAATAGTAGTACAGTCATCATTATTTACGTAACAGCAAATGTAAACGAATATAGGTTTCAAACAAAAAACTAGGTCAGAAATTTTACGTAGACAATCGGTCTTGATCGATGCAGATTTATATAGACCGATGCATTTTTAAGTAGACTCGGTCTATCGGTCTACCGCTAATTTCGAACACTGCTCAGGTTACATGGGTTACATTGGTAACACTAGGTAACACATAAAATAAGAAATTTTTAAATTCTCAGGTTACATGGGTTACAATGGTTACATTGGTAACATTCATTCTTTATATTTATTTTAAGTACTTTTTTCAAAACAGGCTTCATTTCCAGGTCCAGTTACATTGTTACATTGGTAACTCTTTGGTAACACAAGGTTACACATAAAATTAGAAATTTTAAAATTCTCAGGTTACAATGGTTACATTGGTAACTCTTTGGTAACACAAGGTTACACATAAAATAAGAAATTTTAAAATCATCAAGTTACATGGGTTACAATGGCTACATTGGTAACATTCATTCTTTATATTTTAAATACTTTTTTCAAAACAGGCTTCATTTCCAGGTCCAGTTACATGGTAATTACATAGGTAACTCTTTGGTAACACAAGGTAACACATTAAATTAGAAATTTGAAAATGCTCATGATCAGGTTACAATAGTTACATTGGTAACTCTTTGGTAACACAAGGTTACACATAAAATAAGAAATTTTAAAATTCTCTGGTTACATGGGTTACAATGGTTACATTGGTAACATTCATTCTTTATATTTATTTTAAGTGCTTTTTTCAAAACAGGCTTCATTTCCAAGTCCAGTTACATGGCTACATAGGTAACTCTTTGGTAACACAAGGTTACACATAAAATTAGAAATTTTAAAATTCTCAGGTTACATGGGTTACAATGGTTACATTGGTAACTCTTTGGTAACACAAGGTTACACATAAAATTAGAAATTTTAAAATCATCAGGTTACATGGGTTACAATGGTTACATTGGTAACTCTTTGGTAACACAAGGTTACACATAAAATTAGAACTTTTAAAATCATAAGGTTACATGGGTTACATTGATAACTCTTTGGTAACACAAGGTTACACATAAAATTAGAACTTTTAAAATCATAAGGTTACATGGGTTACATTGATAACTCTTTGGTAACACAAGGTTACACATAAAATTAGAAATTTTAAAATCATAAGGTTACATGGGTTACATTGATAACTCTTTGGTAACACAAGGTTACACATAAAATTAGAAATTTTAAAATCATAAGGTTACATGGGTTACATTGATAACTCTTTGGTAACACAAGGTTACACATAAAATTAGAAATTTTAAAATCATAAGGTTACATGGGTTACATTGGTAACATTGACTCTTTATATTTATATTTAAATTATTTTTTTTCACAAACAATATTTATTTCCATGTCCAGTTACATGGTTACATAGGTAACTCTTTGGTAACTCAAGGTAAAAACATAAAATTAGAAATTTAAAAATTCTTAGGTACATGGGTTACAATGGTTACATTGGTAACTCTTTGGTAACACAAGGTTACACATAAAATTAGAAATTTTAAAATCATCAGGTTACATGGGTTACAATGGTTACATTGATAAATTTTAAAATGCTCAGGTTACATGGGTTACAATGGTTACATTGGTAACTCTTTGGTAACACAAGGTTACACATAAAATTAGAAATTTTAAATTCTCAGGTTACATGGGTTACAATGGTTACATTGGTAACATTTACTACTTTACTTATAATTATTATAGGGCATCATTTCCAGATCAAGTTATATTGTTAAAAACATTACTTGGTAACAAAAGGTTGAACAAAGAATTTTTCAGGTTACAATGATTACATTGGATTTATTAGTGGATATGTGGTATATGGTACTGCTAACAGTTTTGCTATGGGGAAATACTAAATATTCTTTTTTAGTGTAAAATCTATCATAAATGTTGGAAGATCAAAGAAATGCATTGTGACATTAGCACTTATAAAGTATTTTACCTTTTTTGTTGGAAAATCACTAGTACACAATGCTTATAACATGACATGTGACAAAGGGCAATGATTTCTGTCCCAAATATTCCCAGTGCTGGCAGTCATTTTATGATCAAAGATCAAAAGACACACTTATGCTGATGATAAAGGTGTTAAATAATTAATTAAAACCATTTTTGAGGAGAAAGTAAATTTAAGTGTTGAATATTAAAGTAAAAAGTGTTTTGATGCATTAAGCAGATGAAATTTAATTAAAACGTGAAGAAACTGTCAATTTGTAGTCAATATGAATCTAGATATTAAAGCTAAAGACTAACAAAACATTAACATTAAATTAATTGTAGAAGAATCATTCATACCTATATGACAAGGCGAATTAGCTTCTCTATATGTTAAATAGATTTTTGGGATTGTTTTAATGGTGTTTTAATGCATTTATCAATTTTTCAGCCGTTTCATATGAAATTTGAGATTTATTTATTATTTTACTCTTCCAGTATGTGTACAATACAGTTTAAACAATATACTAGAACAAATACACATATAACATAGAAAACATTAATTTATATACACCATGCATTGATTTGTTCTATATATCTTGACATAGATTATACCTTTATGTTATATAATGTTCTTGCATTATCTAATCTAAAATCAAGGACCCTTACAATTTTACAAAACTCTTGGACTAGCATAACTAACTGATTTATAGGTTCCTGCCAAAACTCATACCTAAACTATCATATCCTTTTATTAATATTAATTATTATCAAATACAAATCTATAGCGAAATTAATTTCTGTCACAATAATGTTCTTAAATTTGGTAACAAGGGGAGTCTATCCATCAGGAAAAACATCACCTGTTATTGCCAATTGATGTATTATTGAATTATTCGGTGCTATGGTTTCTCCTATACTACTCTATTGTGCTGAAGTCTGGTTATGAAAATAATAATATTGTCGAAACCTTACAATTAGAATTCTGCAAATATATAATAAAAATTAAAAAATGTACAGGTGATCTTTGTAGAGTACCAATGTTAAAAGCAAGGCAAGAATGGTTGGTTTTTGGAAAAGTATTGTTACTGGAAAACAAGAAAAATATCTTGTACATTGTATGACATGTTGTACCAACTAGACTCTAGTGATATATATCATTCAAAATGTTTAAATTCTGTTAAAAATGTATTGACTGAATGTTGCTTTGTTGATATTTGGAATAATCAATATGTTGATACTAATAGCAATTTATCTAAAAAAGAAAAACAGTATCATCATACTTTATTTGTTAATGATTGGAAACTTCAGATATTTAACTCGACTAAACTATAAGATGTTTAAAGCCGAATTCCGATTTGAGAACTATCTAACTGTGTTACCTTTAGATTTAAGAATTAACCTATGTAAATTTAGATGTGCCAGTCATAGAAAGATTATGTTATTTATGCAACAGAGAATAGCTAGGTGATGAATTCCATTATATTTTCAATTGTACCTTCTTTACTAAAAAATGTCAGAAATAGTTTCTTTGAGATAATGAAAACAAACGGTCATTATGTTCTCATTGGCTTTAACCAAATTCTGTAAAATTGTAATGTCAATTTTCAAATAATATTTACCTTCCCACTAAATATTGTATCTTGTATATTGTTCATGCATTATAGCAGTTTTATTGTTACATGTACTATCATGCCTCATGTGAGCATGTGAGGCCTTTTCTGAAAGAAAATGTTTCAAATGTTTCAAAATTGTGAAAATTTAAATGGGCACAATTTGGTGAGCTTTGTTTAATCTATTAGTAAAAACTGTAATCATTCTGTGTATTACTTTTGAAAGTTTATGCAAGTTTTTGGTGATTATTTATGCACAGAACA
Organism: Limnoperna fortunei; assembly: GCA_944474755.1. Lineage (NCBI taxonomy): Eukaryota > Metazoa > Mollusca > Bivalvia > Mytilida > Modiolidae > Limnoperna > Limnoperna fortunei. Next base: position 19,730,251 of record OX104113.1, on the reverse strand, counting down.
GAAATTCATTAGAAGATTGACTTGGGGAGTTTTTTACGTCCTACACCGACAACTTAATGCCCTTGGTCGGACGGTCCTTACGGACATGGTTTTGGGGGGTTTAATAATGTGGCTATTATAGAATTTAATAATTTGAGTTTTGGGAAAAAATTCATTATCATTTAATATAATTCGCTTTTAAGGTAAAGGTGTCCTTAATTACTGGTATTTATTTTACCTTGTACGGAGCCTAATTTTTGTTTGATAACTTCTATTATTTATCTTCCTTTTTCTATTATTATTGTTACATTTAAATTACTTAAGTTGTTTGTGTAATTTTTTGTTTTAATTTTTTATTACATATATATATATATATATATTTATTTATTTTTTTAAATTTTTTATCATGATTAATTTAATTTAATTTATTTTATTTTTTTTTTTATTTTATTTTTTGTATTTATTTCTTTATTTTTTTTTATTTTATTTACATATATACATATATACATACATAAGCTTGTCTTTGTACCATTTATAAGAATAAGTAGGCGCCCGAGACGAGCTCTTGGCTTACCTTGGTGTAGAATATATTAGTTATCTTTGTTTACTAAAGTGTCTTATAATAATACGCGTGTTCCTCAGTAGGCGCCCGAGACGAGCTCTTGGCTTACCTTACTGGGGAGTATTAGTTATGCAAGTTTACTAGGGAGGTTAGAATAATACGGGTGTTCCTCAGTAGGCGCCCGAGACGAGCTCTTGGCTTACCTTACTGAGGATTGTGTTAGTTACATAGTTTAGTGGAAAGGGGGTAGTTGAATATTGCACGTTCTCCTTATAAGGTGCCCGAGACGAAGCTCTTGGCTTACCTTACTTTGGAATAGTTTAATTTAGAGAGGGTATTTGAATTAGAAGATTTTTTAATAATGATAATTTATACATTGTGCAGCAACCCTTTATATCAAAAGGAGAATGTGGAAGGTTTTTTCATAGGCTATCACCTAGAAAGACAGGAGGTTGATATATGATACAATCAAAGGTGTAAAATATTTAATGTTTATTATTATTTATAGCCCTAGTTCAAAGGAGCCATAAATATATTTAATTAACAAAAAAAAAATATCAACAGGTATCAGGTATTGCAGATAAGAATTGGTATATGCACCAAAGACAATCTTTAGAAGTGAAATATACAGAACAAACATTAATGATTTATAACCTTACATCAAAACAATCTATCCTTTTTTGTAGCATTATTTGGTTGTTTATTTTACAATATTATAGTACAAAAGTAGCCATTTCTTAAAAATGAAGTATTTTAGAAATTTACATAGGAAAAACAAAATAGTCAACAAATATTCTTACTTACTTTTTACTTTTACTTATACTCTGTAGAGGTCTGTTATTTATGCTGTTTTGCTTGTAGATTTGAGGGAGATGAAGAATAACTAAATGGAACAATTTGAAACTGTGTTTTAAACAACAGACTTCTTATTTCCTTTTCTTTTAAGTATATATTTAAAATTAATTGTATTGCTATAACCAGTAGTCTTAAAGTAAAAAAAAAACCAGACTTTATATTATCAGACATAATAGACTTCATACATTTACATATAAGCCAAATAAGCATAAGTGTTTTTCATTGTAACCAATGTAACCTGTGAATTTAAAAAATTTCTGAGTTTATTTGTAACTTTGTTACCAAAGACTTACCTATGTAACCATGTAACTGGACCTGGAAATGAAGCCTGTTTTGAAAAAAAGTACTGAAAATAAATATAAAGAATGAATGTTACTAATGTAACCATTGTAACCCATGTAACCTAAAAATTTTAAAAATTTCTAATTTTATGTGGTACCTTGTGTTACTAAAGAGTTACAAATGTAACCCATGTAACCTGAGAATTTTAAAAATTTCTAATTTTATGTGTAACCTTGTGTTACCAAAGAGTTACCTAACATGTAACTGGACCTGGAAATGAAGCCTATTTTGAAAAAAGTACTTAAAATAATTATAAAGAATGAATGTTACCAATGTAACCATTGTAACCCATGTAACTTGATGATTTTAAAATTTCTTATTTTATGTGTAACCTTGTGTTACCAAAGAGTTACCAATGTAACCATTGTAACCCATGTAACCTGAGAATTTTAAAATTTCTAATTTTATGTGTAACCTTGTGTTACCAAAGAGTTACCTATGTAACCATGTAACTGGACTTGGAAATGAAGCCTGTTTTGAAGAAAGTACTTAAAAGAATTGTTATATATATAATGAATGTTACCAATATGTAACTGTATGTAACCAAGTCTATGTCAGGGTTACAAATGTGGATATGTCGAATTTAGGACACATTTCTGGACATATATGTCCACTGCCACTGTGGCGCCGTGATTGGCAAATAAACAATTTGTTGTCGTTGTTCTTATAATATACAATACTTGTAGTTGTATCAGAGAAATATAATTATAACATACATTTCAAGAGAACAATATGATTTACGGATTGTGAGTGCGACTATAAAAAAATAAAAATGTATCAGTACAAGTCGAGGATTCAGTAGCCCTAAAAGGTATTTTTCTCATGATTCGTCCTTTTTTATGTTTACTAAATAATTAAATTTCATTAGTATGGTAAATATGTATAAATATTGTAAACAATTAAGGTTTACAGGCATATTAATTTCTTGATTTAAGAGATGCTTCAATTTAATCTTCCCGCTCCCGTGTACTCATGGCGGCCTCCACGGTTAATCATATAACCAGAATAAATAATACACAACAATGTAAATAATATTTTATTTCAATGAATTAATTTCCATAATTTTTCTTAGTTAATTTTGTGTTAAAGCTCTTTATTTAATGTCATGTATAGACATAAGATGAAAAGTTCAGTTTATCATTAACTATAGGCCTACGTGTATTTTAATTTTTCTGACCCGAAGTGGTCTGTCTTAAAAACTGGTATTTAGGATTATCAGTTCCCCGAACTTATGACGTATTACACACAGCAAGTGCTCTGAGCTAAGCTGAAAATGGATGAATCAGAATTATCTTCAACTATTGCTAATGGTGTCGGTATGATATTTTGAATACTTAATTAATAGCGTAATAATAAGACCGATTTGGTGTGGTATAAGTTCTTGCAACCCTCTTGTTTAACTTTACTGTCATAAAGTTAGAATTTTAGATAACATCAATGCTGCGACACCGGTATTATGGTAATGAAAGATGACTTACTTAAATACATGAAAAACTTTTTTATACTTTCAACTACTTATCAACCTGTATACAGTATATAAGCTGACTCATAAGTGATGAGATTGGCTTCTATTTTCCCCTATGAAAATTAGAAATAAAGTTCAGAAGGAACATGTATTGCCACATTTATTCCGTCTAAAGCTCTGTAGAGCTTATGTTATTTGTTGGTAATGTCATGCCGAATTCAAATAAAGTTTTCTTATCTTATCTTATTTCATGAACTAAACCAGTTTTTAAATACACAAGTAGTTGAGTTTCATCAGGTGACTGTCATGTATACCAGACTAACAGAGATGCCAGCAATAGCTTTGTGACTGTTTCAGCAATTGAAACTTAATGAATCCATCTGAATTGGACATTGTTGCAGGGGTCAGATAAATATAGTAACAATTGATGCAAATGCAATCAGTTATAAAACTTACAAATAAAAACCAAATTCTTTTTGGGTCATTATTTGCTTTAGCCCCTTTGTAACAATTAAACACTGCTTATATATATGGTTTGTTAAATATACCAAGTTTTAAATCAGCTTTCAACTTTCATTTTGTTAAATATTGTAGTTAGCTAGACCATGTCAGAATTTTTGTCATCATTTAAAGTGTATTGAATAATATTATAGGAGTTTGTTTAGAGAAGAGAAAGATGTATTGTGTAAGAAATAAAGCACTGATTATCTAGACACTATTATTTTAAACAGAAGAACACCCTCATTATTTTGTTATGTTTTAACTTTGAAATTTTGAATTTATAACTATAAAAGAAAAGAGGTATATTCTTATGTGTACTTTCAACGTGACTTTCAAAAGATATTTTAACAAATTAGACTAGCAGTGGCGGATCCAGGGGGGGGGGGCGCAGCGGCGTATGCCCCCTTTAAAAAAAGAAAAGGAAAAAAAAGAGAAAAGGGGGGGGGGGGGTAAAAACCAGCGCCAAAGGCAAAAATGTAATCCCTGCTCGTCCTTGCCATTAATTGATGCATTAACGGTACTAATTCGTTTATTATGATATCTCTGTTGTATATACTGTACCAAATAAAGGTTACTGAACACTATAAAAAACCTTGTTCGTGGCCTTCCTATTCCGATATCCCCCTTTTACGCCCCCCCCCCCCTATCGAAAATCCTGTATCCGCCCCTGACTAAGTAACAAAGTAATCAATTAGCATTATAAAGAGGGTTAAAATATTTTACTTTCAACAAAAATAATATTAAGTATATCATGTATTCTTAAATAAACAGTTATTTTACAGGTATATTTTACTGGGTCAGGGAATTTATATCTTTTATAAAATATACATGTATTGGAAACCATTGTAACTGTAAGCTTTGCATGAATATCAAATGATTAAGTAGTAATTAGAAAAATAAATATATATAGGGGTAGCTTCTAACATGCTTGCATCATTTAGGAATAAGGTAGGAAAATTGTGTTTAGTACTACTGTTTGTTTTTTTTTTGATTATTGGTAATTCATACAGTTTATTGGAAATATCCTTTGATGCAATGTGTAGATGAATTTTCTTTTCTATTACCAAATTAACCAATAAAACTGTATCATGATAAAAAATAGTGAAAATGTTATTCATCTTTTTATTTCCTTTGATGTCAGTGGAATACAAAAATTGGTAACAGAATAAATACATGCATGAAATGTTAATGAATACTGCCACTTCACAAGTATGTTTCTATATAATGTATATTATCCTTGAATGTTTGATGGAAATACATGCTATAATGGCATGAGTAGAGAGTCATTTTACAAGAATACATGCTCATCTCTGGCAAATAACATTAACAAATTATATTTATTATTCAAAACTTTATTTTCATCTGAAAAACATACAATCAATATTATAAAAAAAGCCCACATCTGATGGCAAGTTTTGCTCTGTCCAGCTATAGAGAAGACTAAGTTCTGCATTTTTATTTTACACTTGGCATAAACAGTAACCAGAAAGACCAACAGCGTCTTTTAGTTGTTTTCTCCTTTACGTATATGGACCTTGGTTGCTGAATACTCCAGCATACTAAAAAAAACTGGATACCACGATATAGCTGAAAAATAGCTGAAAGTGGTGTTAAACCCCATTAAAAAAAATTGGGGTTTAAATGTCAAACATGTTGATGGAGAAATACATACCCATGCATGTACTTTAGTATGTAATCTTAATAATGAACATTCACTTGTCTTTGGTTAGTCTGATTTGATTTACAAGGTACAGATAAGATGAATACTTTAAGTCACTAAATCTGACGAATACATATTTTTTTTAGTCAATATTTACTGAAAATGCATGACTTAGTCTTAAAAAAAATGTTGTTGGCAAGTATTAAATCAGAGTCAATGGAGTAATATTCTGTTACCATCAAGAATGATTATGTGTTTTAAAATGATGTCACATACCAAAGATTGATAGACAAATTTTATAGCACTAAAAAAGTGCGGATGGGGAGACATATTGTTTTTGTAATCTCCCTTTGTCGGTCCGTCAGAACGTAATTCCACTCAACTCCTTTGAACCAATTCAACCAAATTTTACGAAACTTAGTTGGTAACAAGTACACCATATGTAGTTGTGCATATAACCAGTAAATTCTGATTCTCAAAGTTTTGTGGAAGTTATGGCCGTTTGAACTTAGAACTTTTCAAAAATTCCTCAAAAAACATGGTTTTTACTCAACTGCTATGAAACAACTGCACCAAATTATACGAAACTTAGTATGAAGCAAGTATACCTTATTTAGTTAGCATATCACCAGGAAATTTTTATCCTCTGGTATAAATCTGAGGAAGGGGGCTAGACATTAACAAACTTTAATTAATTAAACACTTTTTCGTAATCATGGCATTGTTTACAAAATTGAAATTACAAACTTAACTGTACAGTTTCAAAACCATACTGGTAAAATGGTATTCTGATAGCCAATAAATATAACAAAAATGAACTGGTATGCCAATATTTAAAAAAAAAATCTATTTCAAAATTATGCACTGCTGGAAATTTAATTGTCAACATTGCCATGATTATAAATAAAGTTTTAAACCTAATGAATAAGGTGTTGTAAAAATATCTATTAAACGACAAAGACATAAAAAAAGTATGTAGCAAACCAGGAAAACAATTAAATAGGGGATAATATGCATAAAACCCCCAGGTATGAATAACATCCATGCTGCACGATGACAAGTAATGAGACATCTTTGTAGCTCTTCCAAAATTAAAAAAAAAAATTCAAAGGAGCTATATTATTATTAGCTAGCATTTTCTGTTTGTTACAGACTATATAATGTGAAATATCTACACTTGCTCTTTGTGCTCATCCACATGATATCGTTAGTTTCAAAAAAGAAAGTACATAATACTTTCTAGCTGTTTGTATATGGGAACATATATGATTAGTCTATTTTTATTGGAAAGTTGGGGGCACGAAAATAGATTGGAATTGATAATAAATGCTTGAAAATTGATTATCAACTCAAGCCCAGTTTCAGACATTACAGTTGAATTCTAACTACCTAAATTGGCCATAAGGCCCTACATTTGATGATCAAAATGAAATAGAAAAATAAAAAACTTTAAAAAAGAAACTAGTTAAACTATGAGCAATGATTACTAATTGATAGCCCTACTTCCCAATATTAAATTCCATGATTTGGTATAGAAAACACTAAATACTCATCAAATTAAAATGTAAAATATTAGGTGCAGAATGGCAGTGTTCAAGCCAAGGGTGGGATGGAGTCATAACCAGAATCAAAGATGTAAGTCTGGTGTAAGGGTCAGTTTGTAGTACAAGGTCAAAGACCATTGTAGTAAACAAAGGTCAAAGGCTGTTGCAAAGTTCAGACTGTTGTACAAGGTCAAAGCCTGTTGTGAGATTTAAATTGTAGGAAACACAGGTCAAAGGCGGTTGTATTGTTCATATCAATGGTAATATACTGAGGTCATTAAGGTTATAAATGCACAGATGGTCACATTGATCAATAGGCATAATCAAAGTTTCGAGTTATGGTAATGCATAAGATCAAATTCTGAAATAAATTAAAAAGATGAAAATTAACTGTATATTGATAATTTTAGGTAAACAATTTATTATTTAAAAAATACATGTATCAAAGGATGCTGTTACCATTGGTCTGTATATAATAGGCATGAATAGAAATAAGCAAAATTCTCCCTTTTTGGTGGAATTTTTATCAATATTCTGGTTTTATTTGAATAAAATGTAAGAAAATGTTACAGTAACTCCTGATTTAATTATTGACATTTTTACATGTACCTGAGATCATGCTTGTGTAAATTATAATTTATTTAAAATGTTTGTTAAATATAATTATAGTACTTTCTTTAAGTATAAAATAGTACAAAAATAGTGTATATTGGATTGTAAATAAATAAGTGTTCATGCTGTGGCTCAACTGTTTTATAATTATATAGATTTTAAATTCTTATTCATTATGTGCAACTTTGATCATAGTAGTAACTGATTGACAGATACCAGTCTTGGAACAGCAGTAGTACTTGATGCTTTAGAGGATGTTAGTGTTTTATCAACTAAAATCTTTTCATGTGAAGAGTACTTTGAATAATTGTGTTTGTGTAAACAAAATAACAGCAGAGAAATTGTAATGAACTGTGTATCCTATGTAACTTTTAACTTTAATAAAGAGACAATTTACTAGAACTGTGTAATTGTCCTGAAAATGTAATTTTGTGTAAAATAACAATTGAAGTCTAATTTGTTAAGGGATTTTAAAAATGAAATTTTTTTAACAAAACAACTACTGACGTATGGACGGATATTATAGAAAATGAAGTTTTACTCTGTTATTGTTATAGGAATGATTCATACTTTTTATGGATTATTGGCTGTAGTCGATTGATCCCTTAAATTCAAGGTTTATTGATTTCTGCCTGGAGTCAGAAGATAGACTACTTTCCCAGGGTATTTAATTTAGGTTTATTTGGAGTATTTCATTAGAAAGGATATGTTCCAATAATTACTGTGCTATATGAAGAAAGACGTGAAGGGGATTTATTGATTTAATGGCGTCTTTTACAAGGTGTTGACATGGATCTCGTCTCAGATGACATTTTAGGTAATGTGGATACAACAAAAAAACATGGTGTATTTTTCACATTGTTTGTCAAAATTACACATTAAATGTGCATAAGTATCATATGTGCTCAGTACATGATTATCTCCCTTGGATTATCATTAACTATTTTCGATTGTGTGCCTTTATTGTGTACATGTGTACAAGATATCTGTACAAGGTATCAATTCATTATGCCCTTGTTCTACCTAGGTCAATTAAAATATTGATTAAAATTGATAAATATGCGTGTTACATACCTACTGCAAAGGAGAAAAGATTAAATTGTTAGGCCCCCTCCCACTTTCCCAGGCAACAAAAAGTCAGGATTGGCTTGTCTGGCTAATTTCTCTTACAGTTTTATGGCTACAGCTAGCCTTAATATATGCTGTAGGATGTTTTTGCACATAAAAGAGGTGTGCAGGGCCAAGGGTTTTCAAGACATTTTCATTAAATTACAGATAGTTGGAAGTGCATGTAGTCAATTTGCAGTTTGTACACCATTTAAGCTACATGCCTTGTCAAACTATCTTCATATTTTGAGCTATAGCAATGTATATTTGTATATGTAAATGTATAATGAAGGTATAAAGATTTGGATTTACATCAAATTTTCTTAAAATTAGAGAAAGTTATACAGTTTACAGGCCATATTGGGGTACATGTACATGTTGTGTCTGGCTACAGCTTTGAAACTATAGCTTTAATATTTGGTAGGATATTTGAACCCATAATGGAGGTTAGAAGGGCAGAAGGATTTTTATTTTTGTGAAATATTCTTTAAATCAGAGATAGACCAGATAAATGAGATGAGGTTAATTTTAATTGCAGAAATACAAAGAATGTTGTCAGTTCTTTCAGCTGTGATGACATAACACATGGTAGACAAATCTTGTGCATCTTTTTTAATTTAGTTAATTGATTTTTTGATTATGTAAGAAACAATCTTTAATTTAGAACACATGGATAAGATTTTTAAATATTTATTTTTAAGTATGTTTTATGTTAGTTTTGTTGAACACTAAATCTTTTGCCATAATATGAAACACATGTGAAGTTGGTAACATATTTGAGTTACAATTTATGATGGTGTTAAACTTTATATTTACTGGTATATTGGCTTGTTGAATATTTGGTGTTCAGTTATTTAGATTTTCTTCATGAATCAAATTTTAACACCATTTACTAGTGGTATTTTATTAAAGTGTTCCTGTCCTCTGTTTAAAAATTAAACCTTAAAGTGCCCATCTCATATAAATTACTGTTTGCAATAAAAAACTACCACTACTACTTGCAGTAATATAAATAAATACTGCCTTCAAATTTTTAGTGTCTCTCAAAATAGACCTTCTTACAACAATAAATTATATATATCAAAAAAATAATACAGTGGACCTTTAATTTACCTTTAATTTGGTCTTGAAAGGGAGGGGTCTCATAAGAGGCTTTAAAATAGCCGTAGAAAAATCCTTATTATCAGACGAAGTAGGTAAAGGTTATATCCTTTGTTAACTTTGTAAAAAGTTTGCCATTGTAGTCATTTTTTTCAAAATTATTAAATTTGTTTTGTGTTAGAAAAAAGGTGGAGACTAATGTTTATGGCAGTTTTTATTGTATCTATTTTGTATCAGAGGAAATGGTTTGAATGCCTACACATATTACATACATGTACTGTATACAATAAAACCAAAACAATTATGCTAACAATTGTCAGGTCATTTATCAATGACATTTACTGACTTCTGAAGCATGAAATCTATTAGAAATATTGTCTTTAAAATGTGTCAACAAATTTCTAGTGTATTGCACAAAACCTATTGAAAAATAATTATTTAGACAACACCTTATTTAAACACAATTTTAATGAAATTGTCACGTTAAATTAGTATATCATAAGTTTTAATCAATGTGTGATTGATACATACCTGTCAGCCAGGTAAATTACACCTGTATAACATACCTGTAGTCTGACCTAAATAACAGCCGGCATGGATCATATTTAGGTTTTTTAAGATGTTTTAAAAATATTTGTTTGTGTTTGGACCTGTACCTGTAGACCAATAAAATGGATGAAAATCAAACTGATAGTTCAAAGCAAGGTAAGCAGGGTGTGGCCAAGGTCATCAGGGCAGTGGTGGGTTTTGATGTCCTGTAGCAATCCTTCAAAACTGCAACAAAAAGGATGAACATATTTGAATTTTAGCTTATCAGATGATAACAGGTGTGGTTTATATATACATTGATAAAAATTGCTGGATGTGTCTTAAAAATAAACAACTATCAAAATGCATTGATTTTTTTGCATGTGCTCTCTCAGCAGATGACCAACCCTTTTTTGATGGTTCATTAATATTTGATTATTAATCTATGTTGTTATTGCACTTTTATGAGCAGAAGATACAGAAACAATATCAGAAGTACAAAATCCAATGATAAGATAATGCAATGCACAAATACTTTTTGTTAAAACAGTTAATAATAAGCAGTATGCCTACATTTTTTATTTTTTTGAAAATGAAAGTCCCATAGTTATAATTTCTTTGCGAATTCATTTGTGCAAACAAAACAATTATTTGCTTCTTGTGTGTTCAAAGAAATTGAAAAATAAGTTAATAGTAAAGGCAAATATAATGCTGGAAGTCTTTATATACCATAGCTTGTATTTATAGTAGCTTTCATACAAATATTCAAATTCAAACAAAATTACCTAAAAAACAACCTGAATTAGGATAATATCCAAGTACAGGTATGAAATACTATAATGCAAGTTTTAGAAAATAAAGCAATCGTTTTTTGCTGTAATTAAAATGCACCTGCTAATAATATTTTGTGGAAATGACTTGTAGATGGCCTTCTGAGACAAGACCATGCTGAAGTATGTGAACGAGTCAGTTACTTGGAGAAGAAAGTTAGGCAGCAGGAAGATGAAATTGTCTGCCTTAAAAGTGCTGTGGCCGATATCTTACGGAGATTGAATCAGGTGGAAGCAGAAAAAGGTTTGAAATTAAAGTTCACTGTCCTGTCCACAGAACACCATGTCAGCTTGATTTTAGTTTCTGTTTGAATAATGTTAAGCAATTTTTCAGCTATATCATGGCATCCAGTTTTTATTTGGGGAGACAGCCAGAGTACCTAGAGAGAACCCCCGACCTTTGGTATGAAAACTGGCAATCCTTGTCTATTTTGTTAAGATTGGTGTCGAGTACACTCTGCAGTCTGCCCATAATGAGACTCGAACCTACATCCTAAGTGTTGACAGACAACGATATCAATAGTAGACTAACTAACTTAACCACTCTGCCACTGAGGCCTCAGCCAGAGCTTGTATTTTTCTTATCCAATATATAAAACCAGTAATACCTTCCTAACTAAGGCTGCTGTGTTTGGTATTAAGATACATTTACTTGTGTACTTTTAAACATTGTTGGTAAATTTCTTTTGAAATCACAATCCGACTTATATATTGTTAGGGTAGATACGATTACATTTACCTGTCTCACTAGAATAGAATGCTTAATTTTTTTAATGTTTTTTTGTATACTTTATCCAGGTAAAATGCAAATGGCATGGTCACTCTAATCTAAATCAGCCATCTTTCTAGAGTTATGTCCCATTGTTCATGGCACACAAACTGAAACTAGCTAAACCATTGGAGCTACATGTATACTAAAACTTAAACTTATAATAATTTTTTTACTTCACTTAAAAAACATGAAACCCATAATAATACCAATGCTACATGTAATTTTACAGTATTTGCTGTATAAGAAAAACATTTAAAATATATAGTTGCAGGTGTGTTAAGTTGAATTTACATGTGTAAAATAAGTGTATTACTGTTTATGATACTTGTCTTCTTGTATAAAATGTAATGTTTATATTTTAACTAAAAATTCATGTAAATGTTTATTTCAGCCCAAAACAGCATTTTACCATCAAAACCAGCATTTAAGTCTTCTACTCCTCAAAAAACAATTCAGAAAACTCCAAGAAAAACTCCTTTGGACAGTGTGCATGTACCCCCTGTCAGCTCCACTCCACCTTCAGCTTCAAAGTCTAGAACACCAATCAAAAAATGGGGATCCGTGACTAACTCCACAGATCTCAATGGTACCAACTCTCAAGTTAGGTATGTACATATATAGAATTAAATTGTAAGCTTATTGAAACTGTGCATGGTTTGGTGAGTGTGAAATTAAAACTTTATTCTGAATACTATGAAAAAGTCAACCAATATTATTTTATGTGTTTTAGACATTTTAACTGCAGGATTTGGTGCTCTACTGCAGTATTAGAACTGACTGATAATAATTTTCTACAACAATTTTTTTAAATTTCTGTATAATGTTGTGAATAGTTCGTGTTTGTAGCTTATTGTTGTAAATAATTAACATCTGGCAGTCAGCTTCCTTGGACTGTTGCTTATTTTACTTTCAAAGTTTGGGCCATAGGATGTAGGAATAGGACTCTTACGTGTGTCCTTGGACTATCCATAAGATGGACTTCCAATTAATTTCAATTTTGTTTTTTGTTTTCAATACCTTATTAAATGAAATGTAAAAAAAACATTGTAAGTATGTTTTTTATCACATTGCTGCTCAATGTAATGGTCAGTAAATAGATGTTGGTGTATTAAAATACCTTCATAAATCATTTATACCTATTATTGACAAGGATTGATTAAATGTGTAATTTGCATGTATATAGACATTATTTTAGTGTTGTACATTTTTCCATCAAATACTATTGATTATTTTTTTGTCACATTACCAGTCACATGACATTCATTCATTTATAACTTATTGATATCATGTGATCTAAGTCTGTATGTTAATTTTATTGACACATTGTGAACAGAAACATGGCTCAGCGTAACAAAAAGTAGTAAGTGAATGTATTTATTTTTATTTTCTGCCTGACATCATTGTCATGAAAATTGTTATTAAGAATGTCCTGTTAATTAAATTGAATTACTCTGCATATTTTGTAAATGGCATTATTGTCGTTAATTAAATTAAATTATCTGCATATTATGTAAATGGCATTATTATCGTTTTTTCGAAAAAGCTTATGTCAGATGTATGCTCATTTCAAGCATCGTAATGAACATGATAAAATATATAATGTAGGCTATGTGCATTTATGTCAAAAGTAAAGCTTCCAATACATATATGTCTTGCATGTTAAAGTTGTTTTGCATAAAAAAATAAAAAACTGATTCTAAAACTTTAAAAAAAATTACAATCTATCTTTTCATACAGATTTTTCAGTTATTTATTGGAATTACATCTAATTTATCATAAATCTGCCTGAAGTTCCACAAAAATTAAAAATTATGTTGGAAAAATTTTTGACAGCCATAATAGTAAATTGTATTGAACAATGAGTATATATAATTATTGATGAATTACTAATTTTATGAAATAAATGGGTATTTTTTGCCTTGAAAAACGTGGACTTTTTCATAATAAAACAGTGAAATGCTTTTGTTGCTAACAAGACAGCTTCGTTACCATGTTAACAGTAGCTGTTTAAACAATGTATTGAACACAATAACAATCAGATACAATTCTACCTGTTAATTATTTATAGCCAATGTAGTAAAGAATTCAAAATTTCCCTTCAGCAGTTTGATTTACATGTAAAGTATATTGTACTGAACAACATATAGAAGGTCACCCAAATACTATACATGTATCTTTCATTGGTATAAAAAAATATGTACAGCTTTTGAACAAACATTTGGTTGAAATTGTTAAAAAAAATTCATCTTGTTTATTATTTCAAGTTTTGAATTCTCAAAATAACATGTAAAATAATGTCAAGTTAGCAAATTAAGTACGTACATGTATTTTAACATCTTTACCTTTCACTTCCTGTGTAACTTTACAACAAATTGTTATTTATTTATAAATGTCTGACTCATTTATAAGAAATTAAAAGATGCTTGTTTTAATTTTAATTCACAATAGTCATCATAGTAGTGTAAATTTCTTATTTAGTAAGCTATAATATATATTTTTAAATTTTTAAGTTTTTTTTCATAGTTTTCACTTCATTGTTATTGAAATTGCTAAGGTCACATCAAAACCCTTTAAAAAATTGTAATGAAGCAATTTACACATGTTTTTAACAATTTCATTTGAATCCTTGATCAGAAATGTAAATGAACACTATTCTCTGCCAGTTACACCATCATACAGATGGTTATATAAGACCATTTTTTTTATAATGTGATAATTTCCATGAGGACAGTAAATATTTGTTTCAATCGTCATTGACATAATATTAAAGATTCAAGCATTATTGTAGGTAACTTACCCTAGGGACAATCATAGCAAATGTTAATTGACCCTAGAGGCCGGGATTCATAAAAATTGTATGGCTGAGATGCTTCTCTTCTTATTTTAATTACTTAGCAACAAGTCAATATTTATCAAAAAGTACCTGTTCTTAATGCTGTTGTATTTAGAATCTTTATCCATTATCCATTAAACAAGATTGTTTCTGAAGCCACATATCTATCATATAAAACCATCTGCCCATGCAACCTAATGAAATAAAAAGTCATGATATTCAAGGACAACAGGTTGATCCAAGAGTTTCCAGTCTAATTAGTGCAAAGACATTTACAGGTGATAATTAAGATGTTTACCTGAGCTCATCAGTTTGATGATGATTTTATCATCATTAAATAATTGATTCTCTTGGTTGCATTATTGATCACATAATATAAACGTATTAACTGTTTGGTTGGATAATTGAATAGGAATCTGCAAATAAAATATGTTTTGAAAAAACCACAAAAAGAATTAGTTATTTGAAATATACAGATTTTTTTTTTAATAATTTGTTTTTACTGCAGTGGTAATTTCATCTTTGTTAAATCAAAGAATACATGACTATTTGTGATTAGAATGATATTTTTCTTTAATAAGGCTGTTTGTATTCTTGTTATATACAAACTTTTATATAATTGTATATTTCTGATATTCGTCAAAATTATGCTGCACTCAAAGCTGTACATAATTATTACATATTTTTTTGTTTCTTTTTAAATCACATTAAGTTAAATCATTAATTTATGACAAGTGCCCTTCTGGTTACAATGGTCTTAGTGGTCCAGATGAATTAAACCATAAAAATAACTATCACTAGTTTTATACTTTGATTATTTAGTTTGAATTAAATGAATGACAGTGTACTACTGTAATATTTTAATAGATAAACTTAGGCAGGCATTAATTGGTGATTTGACAGTTGAAACTTGAGTTTACTGGCCATGGGGACGTGTAAGTGTAAACAGACACCAATTAATGTGGGCAAATCTTTAAAAATAACGTCTGTGCTTTATGACATCATTAATCTTGGTATTAATGGCATGAAATTATTCACTTAGACCAATCAGAATTGATGTTACATCAAGAATTGCATTACAAGACAATTTAAGGTGTCAAAATCAAGACAATATAATGCAATGCTTATCATTAAAAAACAGTAAACTCTGACATCTCTTTACATTTCGATATTTGTATCGCTTAGGATGATAGTTGCTCGACATATATATGGTAATCCAGGGGCGTTCAAGTTAAGTTTTTGTATTAGAGCTGTTCCTCTGTAACTATTCATGAAATGATGACAATATCTTAATAATTGTTGGCCGATTAGAACCAATCTTGAAAGTGATAGTCCCATTGCTTGATTTCATTGGATGAATTTGTCCTTATCCAGCATGATCTATGTTACTAAAAATGGCAACAACTTTAATAAACCAATGTTATCTCTAAGAAAGTCAAGAATTAATATTATAAGAAAATACATTAGATCTTTAATAATAACAAAAATTTTTGGAGGTTTTTAAGGTATATACATTAATTAGCAAGTAACAGGCAGCCTTTCAACCAAAACAAAAAATGTGATGATTTTGTATGAATCCTGAAAATGCATTTCTAGCATGATGACTTGTAATGTATGTAGCATGTTGACATATTTTATTTCTAGACGTAGTGCATCACAGACCAATTTGTTGTCTCGGAGTCAACACAAAGGGTAAACTACTAGCTAGCTTTCTTCCCTTCCTAATTAGTAACATGTTTTGCTTTCTTGCGTGATTTTCTGCTCTAAATAATCACTGTTTATTTCATGCAGAGCTTCTGGCTGACAGAACAGGAACAGATACTATTTTTAACTTAATTTATTTTCAATAATTTAAATTATAACAGATAAAATTTTGCAGTGATATAAAGGGATGGTGGTTTCCCATGATCTTCATAAAATTTTGTGCATATTGGATTTCTGTTTGACAGGAAGTATATACATGTATAAAAATGCTCAAAACTTGTTTTTACAACTTTTATTTATAAAACATATTTATTTATAGCTTCTTTAAATAAAATATAGTTACTCTTATCATATAAGATTTTATGCACAATTTTTAACATGCATGATACCAGGGTAGGCCAGGTTTTATATAAGGTAGAATAGCCTTTACATGTATTCTTTTCTTATTCAACCAACACAGAAAGGTTCTCCATAAGTATGTGTCTACTAAGATTGAAGTAGGTGGCACATTTGTGATGTGTTTACTTAGCCTGCATTGAGGTCAAATAGATGTAGAACTCACTGGTCGCTGACCTTTTTTTAGAACACTGATCAACAACTTCAAAATGCAATCTCTTAGTCCTTAATATATTTGAAACAACACTAAATCTAAGTGAATCTTTTTTGTCATGACAATGGATTACTTGATTTTCAGATAGTTACATATTTAGTATAAAAATTTTAGCTTGATATATTCCTAAATTTATTCAAATTAAATTTAGTTGTTTCTAAACATCTGTCTTGCAAGACTTATTATGGGGTGGGGTTGGGGGTTTCATACTTTATTATGCTTATGTATTCAAGAAACAATATGTATGCTAATCTTAACAATGTAAGGTTTATCCTATGCTTGTATTTATCTCCCCTACTTTCCAAAAAAAATATTTGTCATTGCACTTTTAAAAATTTCAGTTAATTATACAGTATCCATATTTTGTGCATGTACTTAATTATTATATTATATATTTTTTTAAATATTGTCATAGATAGTTTCAACATATCAAATATTGGAATGTGTGATTTGTTTATTTAAAATTCATTAATTTTATTATATTCATTAACATTCTTATGGAATTATGGAAAACTGTTCTCAGAGTTATTTACACAGCCCTTTCTGCAATAATAATGACTATCACTCAATGTAAGAAACACATTGTTATCATTAAAATACTAATCTCAATAATAATTAAGTAAAATTTGTTCACATTATCTTAATATTGATGTCCAAAATTAAACAGAAAGGAACATAACTACAATAATGTAACTCCCGTGATATAGGTCTTTTACTCATAATGGAGCAAAAAAGGTCTACCAATTTTAAATGATGTGAGGGTTCATAGTGCTTGACCCACTAAACGACTCATGGGGTCCCTAGGGGGTTGTCGGCCTGATCTCGGACCACTGTAGGTAAAGTGTGTTTGGAGAATACCACATTCCTTGCATGGTAAAGACCTCTTTTGTAGATGTTGATAAGAGTAAGCTCGTAGACGCTAAAAGCAAAATTGGTCATCCCCACAAATACACCATACTTTTCTAGTGGCATTTAAATTGTTTTGCCTTTGGTACATATCGCTGGAATCGATTTATTGTTTGTTTATTTGTTCTTGTCCTGTATATACCTAAAATACTGCTTGCTGGACGAAAATCAAACATCTATTAAACCAATTAATAAATTAATAAATCTGGTAAACTAACTCAGTACAATAATGTTTGTTTTGTTTGTTTGAATGGTGTTTTAACGCCACTTTCAGCAATTTTTTAGGTATTTCATGGCGTCCAGTTTTTATTGGGGGAGTACAATAATGTTTCTGTTTTGAATTTTTTTTTTTATATCGGCTCTATATTGTCATATAGTTAGATGTGTGATATTCCCCACCAAAAAAAATAAATTGTAAAATATAGCTCGACATCAACAGGCAGGATGTAATTTTCACTCATAGTGCTCCATGATAAGTAATTTAACCTCTTTGCAGATCCACATAAAACATAAATTTGTCACAGGAGCTACATTTTTGTAGTTAAGGTAACAGTACTCGTAATTTACCTATGAACATTAAAATTGTTGTGAACAGTGTTGATTGTTCTTTGATTTTATTTTATGTTCAAGTTTCAGTCTTCTGTATTGTATTCTGCTATTCTTACATATAATGCTATTTTTGTATTATTTCGTTGTTCTGTATTGTTGTATATAATTTGTCTAGATCTGATGTTGTTAATTATGCATATTTCCCATTTATTTTCCAGCACTAAAGATCCTCAATGGAACCAAGGTAATAATATCAGTAATGTCTGTTGAGCTAATCAATAATTTTACATTTCTGAGTCTGAATTTACTTTGACCAATGGCATTCACATAGATCATTTCTATGATCTGTCAGAAAATATAATCTATATTTTTGTATAAAGAAGAAAAGCAAGCTGTATGAATACAAACAAATTTTATGTTCAATAAATAATTCATTGGGGTATGAATATATACTGATTTTACCACAGGTTTGCCTTTATGACAGATACACGTATTTTATTCATGGGCATAAAGGGCCAACCCATGGTACATGTGTCCCCCAATGAATTATTTCTATTCTAATAGGACCAGTACACTAAAATAGAAATATAAAAAGGATTTTTAGTGAGAATGTTATAAATTACTGGTAGATAAAGTTACATCTCTATATATATCAGGAATTAATGAGCATGTTACAGGACAGCATACTGTGATGTAATCTTGGTATTAATACCAGTAATACCCCATATATTTCAAAGTAGGTCACTACATGTATTAGTAATAAATGATGTTCCAGTAGTCAGACAATAGCAGTACTTTTTATAGTCAGTTCTATGTTATCTTTCATGAAAATGTTCTTACTGAACACCATAATTCCATTTAAAGACCATAAATATAAAAATATAGAATATTTATATACCGGGATGTGGTGATATTGACTATATACTACCTATAGTTAGTAACAGAGAAGTCCTGTTTCTAGGGAACAGTATTAGAAGGTGCAATGTTACAGTAGCATAAAGTAAAAATGAATAGAGTAATCAAACAAAAAATGATAAACTTACATGTTTTACTGGTAGTATGGCATATTGTCACTATCCCCAACTAAAGGTAAAAGTAAAAATAAAAATAAAGAATTTGCTTTTTTTCCTAAATATCAATCAGTCAGGAGTAAGTACCTAGTCGGTGATGGTTTTATATTCTTCGTTGCATTATTACTTGGGTCTTGATATTCTTGAATATAACCTTGACATTTTTGTGAAGTGGAACCACCAAGACTACTGTCATATCAACATCAAATAGACTACTATCATTCTTTGCATGCTGTGGCATCTTCAGTCTAATATAAATTAATTTGTAACATAATAGGTCATTTTTCCTTTGATCTTCTTATGGATTAATCACACTTAATATGTGTGTTATACAAAATCATTCATCAACCTGAGATGTTTCGTGTTAAACCACAATTTCACGTTATGTGATAAAAAAATCCCCATTCAAATACATTGAAGCAAGCAGTATAATCAACCAACTTTAATTTATTACATAGCGCAAGCCCCGCCCCTTGCTGTCATTCAAAATACTTAATGAACTGCACAGATCATATACAATGACCGTTAGCGTCTAGCATTTGATCGTCTGACAACAATCATGTAATGTCGATTTCAAATTATGTTGATTGAAGTGTGTTACAAAACACATATACCGTACATTTCTTGTTTACATATTTAAACACTTGTGCTATACACACTCATTTGTGTAAATATGTTAATTCATAAAGACGTAGTGCATATAATACTTACCGTACATACTCGCCCATAAGACTACGGCGCCAATAAGACGACCCCCCTTTTTCATGAAAACAATTCATTACTTTCGTCTTGACCCTGCTATAAGACGACCATCAAATTAGAAAAATATCTACAAGACTTTATGTCTTTATCAAGAATAAACTTGTCCTTGTATTAGAAATAATATTGGCGCCATTAAAACAACTTATTAATACTTAAATAATTTATTATCAAACAGTTATTAATCCCGACTATCATCAGGGAAATACTAAGGAAAAGGGGGGCGAAACGTACTTGATAACGGCGGGAAATATCTACTTCCTTCAAACTGAAGAAGGTTACTTCCTGTTTTGATAATAAAAGACAAATAGAAAATCTCATTAAATCGATAATCATCAGCTTTGTTTTTTGTAATTAATTTGAACAAAAAGTTATTTACAGTATTTTAAAACACTTGTCCATGTAAATTGGTATATATTTTTTAAGTTTAATTGCCCTATCAAATTTGATCATCATTAAAATTCTAACATGACATGAGCAACTCTAACACGAGATAATCGGATTATCTTTTGACACTGAACATGCCAAGCTGTGAAAAAACATATGATTATCAAACTTTTAAAATTCTAATTGTACATCTTTCACCTATAATTCAAGTATTAAATAAATTAATACTTAATTAATCTAATTGATCTTTTTAAATTGGGACAACGTAAACAAGACATCACAACAAGCTAAGTGTCAACACTTCAAAAGATTTTTGAATTCACTACTAAATAAACAATAAACAAGAAAAAAATTACATGTTTGAATTGAAATACAATTACCGTTAATAACATACCGTATATCTCGAACTATAGGACGTTTTGATTTGGAGAAATTTTACAATTTTTCGGAAAGAGGATCGTAAAATTCCTTGGTAAGATCGTAATTTTTCCCACTTACCTTTTTAGATATTGATAAAATTTTACCCCCAAGTGGTTGACCATTCCTATAAGACGACCCCCCTTCCCAGGAAAGCTTAAATTCCTCCTAAAAAGTCGTCTTATAGGCGCAGATATACGGTACTACAAAACATGATGACATGTCTACCTTAAAACTAGGTCTATCATGTTATGTGCCAATAAATACTGCACTATGTACTTTAATAAAATGGTTTAATACAGCAGAATGGTAAATAGTAAAAATGATGTGCCAAGAAATCATGAATGGCTTTAACATTCATTTTACCCCCTCCCCCACCCTGAAATTGTCATTGAAAATTACTATTTGATCCGCTATATCTTTGCATTACATTTTGTGTGTGTTTAAACTACAATCAACATTACAAAGATATTTTACTGAAGTTCTTTCTTTTACAGAGGAAGGATACTTAAGAATATTCTTAAGGGGCAGACCAGTCAGTTTGTATGCCCCTACTGCGATGTCAGACTATACTGCAGACAAAGAAGTGTCTTCACCTGATCAGAAACTGCAGTTAGAATATGTGTATCCATTTCAAATTTATTATTAGAATTTTAATTCATATTTCCTATATGAAATAAAGTTCAGAAATCAAAAGCAACTTAATCAATTTAAACTACACTGAAGAATTGTCTAAACCTATCATTAGTTTGTTTATTTAGAGAGTAAATAAAAGCAATGCAATACTATTAGTAAATAGAAAGTAATTAAGTTTTGACACAACTTGTTTAAAAACAATAATTAAATGATAATAACTGTGATTGAGTCTAAACATGTTTAAAATCTGAATATTAAGGAAATGCATTAAAGAAAGTTTAGGAATGCATTAATGTCAAAGAGGTTGAATTTTATTTTGGCTTCTATATTACCAATAACTGTAGACTAAATGGCAAATTAAAGATATTATATTTTAGGATACAATATAAATGGTTTTTTTACAGTTTGTTAACTTGAAGTTAAAATTTTTTTTCTGAAAATATTCTTGACAGATAAACAAAGTCTTTTTTAGTTTAATTGACTTTTTTACTTAACATTGTGAAAGTTACGGGTATAGAGGTCGTGATTGTCGATCTAACCTGTATTATCTGAATGGAGAGGTCATTTACTTCACAGCTGGTGTTGTGGTTCTCCACAATATGGAGGAACAGACACAAAGGCATTATCTTGGACACACGGATGATGTTAAATGGTATGTTCACAATGCACTCTGTCCAGTCAAGTTTGATTTTTTTCAAAGCCCATAAATGTTTGTTTATATGACTACAGTTTAGAATATAAAATGTAAGTCAAGTCTAGTGTTCAGTTAGAACATGCTGCATACTAAAAAATATGTTTTATTATTGTTTTTGTGTGACTGATTGAAAAACATAGATGAAGCTCAAATCAGGTGGGGCAAGTTTAACAGACAAAATTAGGGAAAAAATACTTATATTCTTTCAGTTAATTTTTTTTTAGGTAAATGTATTCAAAGACATGTACAGTGTCAATTTCTTATATTTTCATGTTAAATCTCTTTTAATATCTGTATTTTAGCTTGGCCATTCATCCAGACAAGATAAGGGTAGCTACAGGACAGGTCGCAGGACATGACAGGAAAGATGGCAAGGTTAGGACAATAGTATTTGTCTGATATCATTCAAAATGACTTGTAATCATGTCTATCATTTCTATGAGATAGGCTTTGATTGTAACATCCTTTAGTTTTTGGCATATTAGGTTCAGTGGTATTAAATTGATACTTGCAGCTTTTAATTCAGCTTACACCATTTTTGAGGTAGAACCAAAACGGGTCGAAATAATGTGTTATAGTTAGGTAGTGTAGCAAGAGGCAAAAAATAAGAAAGTTGTCTAACAAAGATCTTAATCTCTTGCTGATGAATGCATTGAACAACACCTATTCAGTCATATATGATAAATTAAGTGGTGTAACAGTGTGAAACACAGGTTTATATATGTAGGCATAAACATATGAATATTAGGTAGCTATAAGACATTATGTTGCAAATACTAAGATGGTAGCTATAAGACATTATGTTGCAAATACTAAGATATTATAACACCAAATGCTTTTCTACTGTCACAACGATCTGCATGATCTTACCTAAACTGTCATACATAACTGTCAAGAAAAAATATTATATCTGTTATCATTCTGTTTCTATGGTGATGATGGCACTTAATAACTTGTCTCAAATTCTTTATATTTATCATCTAAGTTTGACTTGGGTGATCGGGTTCTTAATTCTGTATCGTCATTTGCTATTTTTTTAATCAGAAAAAGAAAGAAGAAAGTGATAAAAAGGTAACCAGTCACTGGGTAGCTTGTGTTGTCTACTTGTATTATACAGCTGACACTTGGTTGTAATACTCTACTAACATCCTTCTGGAACACTTCTAAACTGATGGGTCTACAACATAATATACATAAGGCTGAAAATAGTTTAACAAATTCTAATGGCTAACAAAAGTTATTTTCAATTTTTTTAGGAAATTTATGACAGCATGTTTTACTTTTAAGGAAAATTTTGGAATGGAAGAAAATAAAAAAATTTGCGTATTTTAAAAAAACATCTATCTTCCAGTAACAATATTCTTGTAAGTGTAATAAAAAATACTTTGAAACACAATCTGTATGAGTTTTGGACTAGTTTAGATTCCAAAATACAAACTCAATCTAAATGAGTTTTGGACTAGTTTAGATTCCAAGATACATACTTAATCTAAATGAGTTTTGGACTAGTTTAAATTCCAAAATACATACTCAGTTTAGAGATGTAGTCTTTTGCATCTTTGTTTTTTATATTGTTTATTATCTAACAGCATGTTTACTTAGGTTTTAGGTTTTATGTTGTAATACAGTTTTAGGGGATGCAGGACACCATCTGCCATTTTGGGGGAAAAGGTTCAAAATAGATATCTCATTTATGGTTAAAATTAGTAATGATTTCTTTCATCAAAAACTCTTGACTTCCTTAAATTTAAAAGTTATAAAGAAAGTCTTATACCTATAGTATTACTTCCATTTATTAATGGCAGAAATACACAGTTTTTGCATAAATGAGTTTGGTATAGACAGAAGTAATGAAAATGAAATATTAACAAGGGAGGTGATTTTGATAAATAAAACCCCAAATTTTAAGTACTTTTTGACTAGTTATTTCCCAAAAGACAAAATTTAATTCAGACCCCTATTTTTCTTTTTGTTACTAAATTGTTTTCCAATTGCTTCACATTGTATCTAAAAGTCAGAAAATTTCAAGAGACATAATTTTTTTAATCTATTATTTTAGTGTTTTTTATTCTCTTCTCTGTATTATCTACAGTGTATTAACAAATTTGAAATTTCAACCCCTTGGCAATAAGTTCTGAAACCTGTATTTTTTATTTTGAATTATAATTTCTTGTACAAAAAAATAACTTTATGGCAAGCTTGAAGAAAATTTAAATGCAAGTTATTTTCAGTGTAAGTGTCCTGAATCCCCTTAAGTGTAGGTTAGTTACCACATGTCTGTCTACCTTTAATGTTGTTTTGTGACATATAGTTGTATACATTGTAGTTGTATGTCTTTGTAAATGTGTGTATTTACACAGGAGATTAAAAGATGTATTCATGCATGATACCAAAAAGAGGAAAAATTACTTGTAGCTAATCCCTAAATGGTAGACATAGCATTTATATGAATGGTAGTTTAACAATTCTGCTGAAATCGAATTACCACACAAATTTTGCAGAAGTTTTAAATAAACCGATAAATTGTTTTAAATTTTTGTTTTTTCTTTAATTATTAATTTACATTAGGTATAATTATATTTATTACATAAAAGCATCCTCACAAGTCAGGGTTTCTGTGTCCACATGTGTCCACGAAACCCTGACAAACTTTGCTAGGAAATTCCCGGGCTAGAAGATTTTCATATGACGTCAAACCTTCAAAATATCAACTAATGAAATTGCTTGACAGAAGCAAGTGTTTGGCAGTAGCCTATAGTCATTCTTACTCCATTATTGAGTGGGAAGAAAACGTAAAGCAACTAATAATTAACGCGGTAATAACAAGCTATTGACACTACTGTACAAAATACACTGATTTTCACATGGTCTATATGCAATACATCCGTTTAATTTATTTACAATGGACGTCGGGATATCCCCTAACCAAATCGTGAATGAAAGATAGCTTTTGATTGGCTACATTAAGGTATGATGTAGCCAATCAAAATAGTGACTTTTAGCCTGGGAATTTCCTAGCTAAGTTTGTCAGGGTTTCGTGTACAGCCCTGACTTGTGAGGATGCATAAAAAGAAGTTTTCATGTTTTTAATTGGTGTAAAAACAACTTTCAGGTGAAGATAAATCGCAACAGTACTAAAAAAATTAATTCGAAATACCAAAATTTTCGTCCGCTGCACAGTGGTCAAGCAGAATCCAATATTGACCTGGTTTTTCTCTAAAAACAGATCGAAACGTACAATTGTGTAGAAGCATCAACTGTTTTTCTGATCAAGGAAGATTATGATTTTATTCATGTAATAAAACAATTACTGTCTTTGATATACACTCACTATCAAGATATATCAGCCCTCAAAAAAGTATATTCACCTTGCCTAACAGCTCTGTGAATATTACATTTTCTCTAGTCATTAATTGTATAATATTATGTTGCCATGAAGTATCATGTGTACTCCATCAATTTCATTGCCTATCCTGAAAAGGGAAATATCCTGTATCCCAGAATAAGTATTGTAGATATCAGTGTAACATCTGTATTGACATCTGCTGTGTAGATATCAATGTAACATCTGTATTGACGTCTGCTGTGTGGATATCAGTGTAACATCTGTATTGATGTCTGCTAATCACATTGGTTTATAACCTTTATGTCTTCAAGACTATTTCGTAGAACTTGATTACAAATTTACAGATTTTTGTTTGATTGTTTCTTTGTTTTTTTCTTTCCTTTTTTTAAAAATGGGTGATGATCTGCTTTTTTTTTATCTCTGCATTTGAAAAATGACAACAAAATAATTAGTTTTCACTTACACTCGAAGTATAAAAGTTATGCCTGATTCCTATTGTATACACATTGATATTCTCTTTGAATTTCCTTAATAACAGTATAATCTCCATCCAGGAAGATATGTTTTATTTTTCAGCCTCATGTTCGTATTTGGCACTCAACCAGTTTGAATACTCTACATGTGATTGGTATTGGAGATTTTGAAAGATCTGTTTGTTGCTTGTCTTTCTCAAAATTGGTAAGTTAGATTGTTCTTCTAAACCATAACAGTAAATTTGGGACAAAGTAAGGATACTAAATTTTTGCCTTTCTTATTCTTTAACTCTACATGCAAGTAAAGGTTGAATTATGTCATAGATTGGTTGCCCCAAATAATTGAGCTCTAAACTCATTTTGATCTGTTTGTGTTTTTAAATGGATTTGAACAATTAAGAGAGAACAATCTTAGAAAGTATGAAAAAAATATTGCAGTTAAATATATCTGAAACTAACTCCCATTTCAGGATGGTGGTGCAAAACTGTGTGTAGTTGATGAAAGCAATGAGCATGAACTCTTTGTGTATGACACAGAGAAAGGTCGCAAGCTGGCTTCTACCAAGGCAAGTAGTCATATTTACAAAAAGTAAATATGTATCATTTTTAGCTCACCTGACCCGAAGGGTCAGGTGAGCTATTGCCATCACTTGGCGTCCGTCGTCGTCTGTCGTCGTCGTCGTCGTTAACTTTTCTTCAAAAATCTTCTCCTCCAAAACCACTGAAGGGATTGAAACTTTGCACACATCATCAGTAAAATGTCCTCTACCAAGTTTGCACAAATCATGGCCTCAGACCAACCAATATGGCCACCATGGCTAAAAATAGAACAGGGGGGTCAAAATACAGTTTTTTGCTTATAGTTCAAAAAGTATGACAGATACAGGAAAACCGAAGAGACCTTCATTCTTCAGCACCTAAAGCTCTACAAAACACGCCATTGGGTCAAAGTTGTATGATGACTCCTTATAGGAGTTATTGCCCTTTAATTGTCGAAATTGATTATTTTTGACATTTTTGCCCCAAAATCTTGAAAATTATTAGAACTAGAGAAAAAGTTAGCATTGCTTAATTGTTCTGCTCTATGAGGGCTACAAAAATTACTTAAGGGTCAAGATTGTCTGATGAACCGTTTAGGAATTATTCTCCTTGAACATTTTTGTAATCAATTTCACTTGATTTAAAAAAATCTTCTCCTCTTTAACCAATGAAAGGACTGCTTTGAAACATTGCACACATCATCTTTAGGACATCCTCTACCAAAATTGTGCAAATCATGACACCTGACTACCTACATAGCTACGTTGGCTTAAAATAGAAAAAATGAAGGGGGGGGGGGGTGGGGTCGAGAGAGTTTTTGACTGATAGTTAAAAAAGTATAATAGGTACAGCAAATTTGAAGTGAACCTCCCTTCTCCCTCTAAGCATCAAAAGCTCCTTCTTATATGAGTTAATTCCCTTAAATTAATGATTTTTGAAGTGTTGGGCAATTCCTTATAGCAGAGAAAAGCTGGATAAAAAGGGGTTGTTTGGTTTCAGGTTCAGGTGAGCGATACAGGCTCCTGGGAGCCTCTAGTTTAAATAATATAATACTTTTAATCATTTATTACTTTACATAATTTTTGAAACTGTTTTCATATATTAAATTATTTCCTTTTGTTTGATTACTGATACCATTGCATGTCTGTTTATTGCATAAGACTTGAAAACATCAAACCGTTTCCTACTATTCATGTAAAAATTTCTTTTATTTGCATGAAAAATACTGAGGACATAAATATTTCTGTTAATTCCTTAAAATGTTCCAGAAATGGAATTAAACTTATAAAAACTTCTATGTTATATTATTTTTACAAAAATTAAGGTAGAAGAAAAGTGTCATCTGGAAGGTTTCAATTAATCAACATAGCTTTTAAGAGGATAATAACAGTAAAACTCAGTATTTTATGTTGGAAATGGACATTTCTTTTAATTGCATATTACTTTTTATAGCATTTTATTGCATATTTGTTATGCAAGTAAATCAAATCCATTGTATTATCAATAAAAGAATTGATACACAAAAGTATCATATTAAGTATCATGTTAATGGTGCCTGGTGACAGATTTTGTAATGGTTAAACTACAAGTATGGATATGCAATGTGTTATACAGACAGTAGTGAATATTTCTTACTTGATAAAGTATTCAAAGTATGTTCATTTTTCTTAAATTGAGTTCATTGTAATAAGTCTAATGTGGTGACAACAAAATAGAAATTCGTATATTTCATACAATTTGTAAAAAAAGTACATATCAGTACAGGGGCCTCGGTGGCCTTGTGGTCAAGGTAGTTCTACTATTGATCACGTGGTCTGTCAACACTGAGATTGCGGGTTCGATTCTCACTGCGGGCAGGGTGTGTTCGACTCCAATCTTAATTGACAAGGATTGCCAGTTTTCCTACCGCAGGTCGGGGGTTCTCTCAGGGTACTCCGGCTTCCTCCCCCAATAAAAACTGGACGCCATGAAATAGCTGAAAAATTGCTGAAAGTGGTGTTAAAACACCATACAAACAAAAACAAACATATCAGTACAAGTAAATGCTGATAGACTAAAGGTATATATGCCCATGTAGATAAAAACATCGGTTAGTATATTCTGCAATTAAAACAAGACTTTGTTACTTCTATAGGGTAGTCAAGATCCTGTATTAGCAGTGGAATTTCACCCTTCAGAACCAAATAGTATTATTGACATAGGCAAGGGACACATACAGTTCTGGACTTTGGAATCAGGAAAACTTACAAAGAAGAGTGGCGTGTTTGATGTAAGTTGAATAGGTAAAAATCTGTAAACATTATTTTTTCGTTCATTCAAGCCTGACTTCAGCCAAGATGTGGCTTCATTCAAGCCTGACTTCAGCCAAGATGTGGTCATTCAAGCCTGACTTCAGCCAAGATGTGGTCATTCAAGCGTGACTTCAGCCAAGATGTGGTCATTCAAGCCTGACTTCAGCCAAGATGTGGTCATTCAAGCGTGACTTCAGCCAAGATGTGGCTTCATTCAAGCCTGACTTCAGCCAAGATGTGGCTGGATTTCAGTCATAATTGACAAGGATATCTGGTTTTCCAGCTTAAGTCTTGGGTTTTCTATCATGTACTTATGTTTTCTCCCCATTAAAAGCTGGCCTCCATAATTTAGCTGAAAAAAAGCGGCATGAAGACTTAAACAAAAAAACAAAACAATAAATTGAATATATGATCTTCTTAAGCAATAAAATTAATAAAATCTTAACAAAACTGTTTTTCCAGTTTTGATTTTTTTCAGCTGAGCTTGTAATAAAGTCACAGAATTCTTACTGTAACATCACAGCAGGCTGTATGCTTATTAGAGACATAATGTGTTCTCAAAGCATATGAAGGACACCATATTAGAATAAACAATTCAAACTGTCTCAGTAAACACAGTTTCCACTTTAGGAAGGCACTTCTTTTTAACCCCCACCAAACCACCTAAATCAACATTTATAGTGCCTTCCTGGGTGGGAATTAATATTTTTTGGAATAGCCCTTACATACAAAATATCTGGTCCTGACAACCTAATCCTTCTTTGACATGAAAATATGTGTTCTAACCTAAAAAATTGTTCATGACACTGCAGTCTAAAATTAAAATAAAAACATTTTTTACATTTTTAAATTCTTATCCCGAATTTATGTTTAATAATTTGTATATTTAACCAAATATTCCTCATTACCCAGTGGGGCATTTCATAAATTTTAACAAAAGTAATATAAATTTTAGCAATCTGAAAAAACTGTGAGCATGTGCATTGGAAGTCATCATTAAAGATATTTGTTGTTATTTTACAGAAAGTGGAGAAGCCTAAATTTGTGCTGTGTGTTGCCTTTGCTTCCAATGGTGATGTCATTACAGGAGATTCCAATGGCACTATTATTGTATGGCCAAAAGGTACTGTCAGCATTTAAGTTACAATATGCAATTTAACAGCAGAATTTTGGAAGTTCAAAGATATTGGTAAAGTGGTTATTTCTTTATTATTTTGGATCCTTCTTATTAATTCTTTGACTAATTAATCACAAACTTCTACAACAGTGTGGTTTCATGACATAAATCAGGGCTCGCGTTGGAGGGCGACTCGGGCGAAGAAGTCGCCTTATCGTGGTCCCACTTCGCCGTCGATTATCTTCAAAAGCGATGTGAAGTCGTCCTTTCATTTTGTAGAATCGCCTAATGTCGCCTTTCAAATTTTATTCCCATTTTGGTAAGAAATCTTCATGTTTTTGATACCGCGTCATGTTTATTATGTTTACGCGCCAAAGTTGAACTGGTACCCTTTTAACTTTTATTTGGTATATAAAGTGTAGGTTTGAAATATGACCGGAAACCAGTTCAGAGCACAGGAATCTGTGAAGATTTCCGGAGCGGATATGAATTTGGTGCCGGAGATTGCAAATATACTACGCTGATAGTGGTGAAATGAGTTTTGCAATGATAGACACATAGTAAAAATAGTATTTTGGCAGTTACTTAAAACAAATTTAAGTTAAATATGTTTAAATACTTTTAATAATGAATTTTACAATTTTACATAATATATTATGTGTCACAATGATGTAATTTTCTACTTCTAGTTCTAATAGTAATTCATTATAAATCAATCAAATTGTGTATCAATGACAAAGAAACATTTATTTTAATGAACTGTTTTGTGACAGTTGATTCTTTTTTTATTGTTATGTTTAATACATGTATTTTTGAAAATGTGTGAAATAAGTATACTGAATAGTCAATCAAATCTTTGATACTTTATCCTCAATAAATTAAACTGCTAAAAAAAACAATAAAAATGCAAATGCCAACACTAATTTAAAAAAAAACAAAGTAAACAGGACGCTTTCGCCACATATAATGCACCTTCTCCCTGTTTTCCACCCACTTCTCCCTGTTCTATCCTCACTTCTCCCTGTCGGCCACCCAAAAGAGAAGTGACTTCTCCCTATAATTTTGACCCAGCGTGAGCCCTGATAAATATTATTGTTTACAAAGAGATATTCTTACTTATTTCATGATTTCCTCCGTTGGCATTTTTCCCCCTTGTTATAATCTGAAACTTGTAAATCATTGCTCGTTCATGCATGATATTAGTAGTCAGCTTCAATACACAGAATGCTTTTTGACATTATGGGATTTTGGGAAGCCAAATAGGTTTTGGACTTGGGATAGTTTTCTTATTATATTGTTTTATTTATTACTTTTAGATATTGAAGCAAATATATTCTGAATAATTTAATCGTAGATCTTGTTCTTTTCAGATTAATTTCAGACTGATCAATTTTTACATATTTGAATGTTTAAGTTGTTTTTATATTAATTACAATAATCCAAATAGGATGCTGCCATAGCAATAAATGTGTCTGTATGGTAATGCCCCGGAACAAAGAAATTATTGCAGATACTGTGTACCTGTTTGTTATTCTCAGCTGTGGGGGAGGGAAGGTACTTTTCTTTTAGTTATAGGTAACATATCCAATTATTATTTTTGTGCCTTTTACTGACAGTTGAGGGACAGACCTTCTCATGATACTTTGGCTTCATCTGCGATTAAAACTGGATGCCATGATTTAGCCTAGGTTTCATGTAAGGCAGGTTCATTTGCAGTGATTTATATAGCCACAGTGTGCTGATGTATAAATGCAAACATATTTTTCAACAGGCACAACAAAGGCTACCCAGGCAATAACAGGAGCCCATGATGGAGGAATATTTTCTATCTGTGTAGATGGAGAGGATGGAAAATTACTGACTGGTGGAGGACGAGACAGAAAAATTATACAGTGGGATAGTAACTATACACGTACAGGTCTTACAAAGGAGGTATATATATAGGACTTTTGTCTATTTTTTTAAGACATTTGCATTACCTTTAATATAAGATTTGAGGAACATAAATAAATAAATAATAGCTCACAAACAAGAAATTATTAGATTATTTGTTTCTTGATTTACAAGTCGGATAAATTATTTTATATAGAATTTAATATTTTGTAAAGAAGTCAAGAGTCTGTAAAAAAAGATTGAATTGATACAGTGTGACTGGAATTTTTTAATGGGGATGGAGATTTGTGTGACACAAGCTGAAGTTACCATTCCTACATGAATTAAAAATAGGAACTTTAAAAGAGCATGAGTTAAAAATCCACTTGATTATGAATAAATATAAAAATATGCCTTATTTGTAGTATTTATACAAGACATTGGTGATATACCTATGGCATAGTATAAGCGCTGATGACTAATGTTTATTTCAGTAAGTCATCAAAAATATCAATAGTATAAAATTTACAATGGACACATGTTTATCCCAATCAAGATTTATTTAGTATTCTTATACCAAAACTATTGACAGGCCAAAATATAATTTTGAATACATTTTTCAAAAGACACTAAAGCCATTAAAGTTATGTCATTATTTTCTAGATACCAGAAGAATTTGGAGGCATCAGAATGATCAGTCAGGGACAAGGTGGAATTCTGATCGGAACAACAAAGAATGCAATATTGTATGGCTCAATGGACTTTGACCTTCAAACTTTGGTGCAGGTTTGTGTTATCATTTGTCAACAGTTTTAAAAAGAAAGCTTGTTGTTTTATAGTCAATGCCTACATCCATCTGCGAGGGTTTTCTATAAATTTGTTCTGGATCCAACAATATTATTAAGTATTTTAATGTATATTTTTTAACAGAAAATGTTGATCAAGATCTGGATTCCTTTCTATTTTTAGTTCATGAATTTTTGTGCATGGACAAGTAAAGTTGATATTTTTGTATATTCCATTCCTTTTTTTTTGTTTTACAAAAAAGAAATTTACACTTGTTGAATAGCTGTACTGTAAAATATCTGCTTAAAGGCAGTAAAAACTAAATATAGGTGCAAGACCACTATGGGGAAAACAGGAGAGGAAAAGATCCAAAATGAAAAAAAATAGGGTTTATTATTTTTGTAGGGTTATATTGATTAAGTCTTATCTCTTGTTTGTCCACTCTGCAATATACCAACACCTGGGCCCGGTTTCATAAAACATCTCAAATTTGAGGATTTCCTCAACTCATCCTCAACTCAAATATTGACCAATCAGATTGCTGGAAATTTCAAATTTGAAGAAAAACTCAAGGATTTGAGGAAAATCTCAATTTGAGAAGTTTTATGAAACTAAGGCCTGGATGGTAGGGTCAGTTTACACATCTATTTCTGTTTCAGGGTCATATGGATGATCTCTGGGGCCTTGCCTGTCATCCAACACAGCAGCAGTTCCTTACAGCAGGTTCAGATAAAATGATTCATATGTGGGACAGCATTGCAAAGAAAACAGTATGGAGTGTTGAATTACCTGTAAGTGTATCTGACTACGAATCTCAGCCATACATCAGAATGTTTTAGTGACATTAAACACAAAGATTTGATTTATAATCATGTGTTACAATTTATAGCCTTGATTATTATTTCTTTAATAAACATCTAACTATTGTGTACCATTTACACAGTTTGCATTATAATGCAGCCTAAATGAACGTTGTCTGAAGTGATTTATGTACAGGTGTGGTTCTTCAATGAGGATCCATATAAAAGATTTCCATGCAAGAACACAAAAAGGGAACCTAAAAAGAGCTCTGAAGCTAACAACTTTTAAATTGTGTAAAGAAAGATGTATTAAATTTCACATGGTTATATAATTTATATAATTTATGGGTTTAAATTTGAATTTTAGGATCCAGCACATTCCTGTTGTTTTAATCAAGATGGCAGCATAGCAGTTGTTGGCATGGAAACAGGTCGATGGACTGCTATAGACACTTTATCACATAAAGTCATATGTGAACACACTGATGGCAATGAACAGATAGAGTGTTGTTTGTTTTCACCAGGTAATGTTACAATGATCTGGGAAGTTTTCTACCTGTTTGGGACATGTTTCACATATAGAAATGCTAAAGTCTTTTTGACTTTTGTCCAATGTTTGCCCTGACAACTGGTAAAGGATCACTACAAATATCTTACATGAAACAAATTGGATATTCATTAAAAGACTTATCAGTGCTTATATACATGCTTTATTTTGATATAACATTGGTCATTCAAAGTTACCATTCCAAGCCTATTCCTATTTATTGTCTTGTTTAAATTTGAGATTTTTGCTGGTCCTATTTGAATCCAGTGGATTGCATAAGTGCAAAATGACCTTACATGACTGAAAAAAAAATATGAGAGCACAAAAAAATCTGTACATAATTACAAATTAAATATCAGGTAATTTTCACATAAATCTTTTTATTTTTATGTTCGAAGTTTCTCTTTACAGCCTCTCCATTTGTCCTCGCATATTAACAGGAAGTAAATTCTGTATGGAAATCCTTCATAAAGTATAGCCTTCTAATATTTTGATTAATTGATGTTAAATTAAAACTTCTTAGGTAGATCTTTTTTCTAATTTTAGATTTTATTGTTAAATAGTAAGTTATTGAAATGATGATTTTATTGCACAATTAAGAACAGTAATTTAAATTATATCTATTCATTCTTGACATTTTATCCAAAACTAGTAACTTAGTGCTTCAATTAGCACAATATTTTTTTACTAGGATGACAGTTTAAATGGTAGCAGTCTGTAAACAATATGTCATGCTTGAATCTTAAAAAGATTAGACCTGGTACAGTCTACAGATACATCATATCTTGACAAATTAAATCTCTGATAAATCAACCAAACACATTTTTAGCTACTGTAGAATTATATATTTGGTAAAGATTGGGTTATCTCCCATGAGTGATAGAAATTGTGTCTTTTCACAAGTGGAGTTAAGTGGAAGAACTGAAGGACACACAAATTTCTATGATGAGTAGAAGATCACCAAGGCTTTCCAAAAATGCTTGAAGACTTCAGAGTACTGATTATGAGTAAACACTCTCCTGTAGATTCTCCATTGATTAATATGTATCTATTTGTTATGCCATCCAATTAGAAGGCCTGAAACAAGAATGATGTCATGGTGTCATTGGTTCAGGGGTTCTGATTGGATACCACAGTGTGTAGAGATAAATGCACCTAACTCATCTCAACTTGGTTGTCTCAACTTGAAATCTACTATTTACATAAAAAATAGATCTTTGTTGATCTGCACACCTCTTTGTTTGCTAGATTTCTGTACATGAAGTAGTTATCTATGTGGTTTAATATTTCTTATAATAGTATGTTGACTGCATAAACATGTGCATGACCAAACTTCTTTTGTATATTTCAGATGGAATGCATTTAGCACTTGGTTCGAGAGATAACTATATCTATATTTATAGTGTTGAAGATGGTGGACAAAAGTACAATCGTATTGGGCGTTGTCATGTAAGTTCAGTTAGGATTAATACTAGGTGGTTGGCAGTCCTAATGGAGATTATAAATGGGATTATATGAGCAGTTACCACATGCACTTTTCACCCTATGTCATACTACCTTATTTTCTAAAGTATAAGTCTATATTGACTTGGGCTGAATTTTACTGCCGTTATAATCCGAAGTTAGTTTTGTGATTTGTTGAATTGACTTGAAACGATCTTTATTGAAGAAAATTTTTTATGTGTTTAAAGATGCATGTAGAAAAGGCTATGTTGATCATTTTTCCGTATATGGATAATGTGACCTAATTTTATTATACATGTGCTAATTTGCATACTACAACAACCATTCCATAGTAAGAATCCAGTAATTTACATATGTATTACCAAAGATGCAATTTGTCATTCAGTTTCAGGTTTTTAATGTTTTTCATGTAGTAAACATAATTAAAAAGAGACACGAATGTCAATTAATACACAATGAACAGCTGGTTATTAAAAATGCAATAGAAACTATCATCACGTATCATTAATGGTGACACTGTTGAAAGATATCAAGATCGTCCACATCTGATTGTAAATGCAACTTCTTTTGGACATCAAAGTACTAGGAGTGATTCACTCCTGCTCTGCTACATTACGAGTTAAAAAAAAGTGAAGGTACGATATTATTCGTTCTAATAAGGACTATAAGTAATATTGGCATTTTCTTCATAGGCTTATACAATGTCTGGGGCTTTTTACCGGGTTCTCTGGATCTCTCCCCCAATCAAAACTGGATGCCACAATTTTATACATAATGTATTGCATGTTGTTTGTAATCATTTATATATACTAGTATTTGTTTTTAGGGACATAGTAGTTTTGTAACACATATTGATTGGTCAATAGATGGTCAACACTTAGCCAGTAACTCTGGAGATTACGAAGTCCTGTTTTGTAAGTAAATTGTTAGTTGATGATAAGAAACATTGTATAATGGACTTGTAATTAAAACATAACAGAAATGAATGCTTTAAGATATTTTAGTGTTATTCAATAACAGAAATGATATACTGAAAGATATTAAGTGTTGTTCAAATTATGCAGGTAGTTCCAGAGAAAGACAAAAATTAGCTGAAGTAATTTTACTGGCAAATAATTACATTTTTTAATCAAGATATTGTGATGGTTTGAAACTTTATTTCAGGGAATATTCCAAGTTGTGAACAGGAGACATCAGCTAACATAATGAGAGATGTAGAATGGGCCTCACAGAACTGTACATTGTCATTTAGCACAGCAGGTTTGTTATTACACATACAGTACAGCAATTTAACAAATTTCATATAATTATTCAAATACAAGTTTTTCATTTTATTATAAATGCAAGAATACTTACTTTTGATTGAGTAAAATATTGATGATTGAAAAAAAACTTAATGCATCATATAGTACTCCGCAGAACACAAAGTTTGTGATTTAAACGTTTTCTCACAATTTTTAAAATTACTCAAATTGTTGAGTTTATTCTACTGTTTGGATTTATTTATTATTAACTACACAAATTTTTCCATCAATGGATGACAAAATTTTCTGTTGGGCACATTTAATCTAATCTGCTATGCTGATTATACAATGTGCAAATCAGAAATTTTGTTATCTCTCAATGGAGAAAATAATTTGTGTAGTTAATCCTTAATACTTTTCAAAATGTAAATACATGTATATCCATGTCATCATTTATAATATAGACCTTTGCCTCAAAAGAATAAATAACATTTTTGCAATACAACCTGATGTATAGCATTCATAAGGATTTCTTTAATTTTGTGCATGTTTTAGGTATTTGGCCAAGAGGAGCAGACGGCACTGATGTAAACAATTGTGGTAGATCACATGACAGCAAGTTGATTGTTTCAGCAGATGACTTTGGAAAAGTGAACTTGTACAAGTATCCATGTTGTCAACCCAAGGTGAGTATTATTCCTTTTCTGTGTAGCAAAAAATCTGGATTTTAATTTATTCATTTTTGACACACTTATCTCCAGTTTCAGTGTCATATATTTATCATAAATATAAGGAGAATGTAGTTTTTTAAGATATTTCTTCTAGGAATTAAGAATTAATGAATTGTTGATTGAATATGTTTAACAATATTTTATAATTTCAAAACATTTCATCAATTTTCTATATATGTAACGAGTTCATTACATAAAATTATTGATGTTTTTCTCTAAACAATCAAGGCCAGAGCAAAAAGGTGTAAAAATTATGTCAGAGCAATAAGATGTACACACATTTTCAGCCATGATTCATAATTACTTATAAAATGGAATTTAAAGCTTAAACATTCACATATATATATGCTAACTACTGAAATTTTAATATTAGAAAGTATTAAATTATAGAAATGTGTGAAATTAGAAAAAGATGGATATATTTATCAACTGTTTAAACAAATTTTATATTTGTTTCAGGCTAAATGTCATTCTTTCAAAGCCCACAGTAGTCATGTGACCAATGTCGCCTTCCTGTTTGATGATACTCGTGTGTTGTCGACTGGAGGAAATGATATGACTGTTATGCAGTGGCAGTTGGTGCAAGCGGATAATGAATAAGGTTTATCATAGCAGAACCTATTGACAACCTTATTGAACTGCAGGGTTTATACTTATCTTCTAGATATTTTTTTACTGTGTGGCACAAGACTTTGGTGTTTATCTATGCCTTCTTTAAAAATTATACACCTGCTCATAATGTAATTTAATGTAAAAAAAATATATTTCTCTTGTACATGGTTTAAATATCATTTCAATTGTTTTATTCACCAAAAATACAGGATAAAGTGTTGATTTTACACTATGTAATATTTGCTTTAAGTGGTATATACTAACAGTGAATTATCAATTATACTTTTGACATTGCAAAAAACCTAGTGCTTGTTTTTGATTGATCATTAGATGACATTTGATACCTGTCTGCATTTACCTTAGTACATAAAACCTAGTCCAAAAGCTCTAATTGATATGTTATAATATTTTTTCCCCATTTTCAATAGCAGTAAAATATATGAACTCAAAAGTCAAAAGATTAATCAATGAACATAAAAAGTATTTTTGTCAAGACAAGATCTCTAGCAAACAGAAACACAATTTTTAGTTTGTTTTGGTTGACTATAAGACCAGATAATGGTATAATACCAGTACTAATATTCGGTGTTTTATTGAAGACTCATAATATGTATATTATTCATGGTAACACTGCCATTTGTTTGCTGTTGTTAATGTAATCATAGTTTATGGCATGCATTGACCAGATGTAATTTATATTTGTTTAGAGAAATGTCTGTTGTCATTATGTATAACTTTATTATACGAGAGCAAGGAAACCTTTGTTCTAATGTGATTTTAGTAGCATGGATATTGCTTAGAGTTTACCAGTTTATAATCACCAGTTAAAACATAACTTTGTAAAAGTTTATTTTGTTCACATTTGTAAACATTGATAATGACCTGACCAGTTTGTTATACATTATATTGTTTGAAAGAGAAAGCCGGAGTTGTTTAAGATGTGAGAGGTATATACTATGATGCATGCATCTTTTTTTTGTTGTATACTCTATATTTGATAAACTTCTATAGATAAATAAAACCTTTTTCTTTTTATATTGTTGTTACATATCTTTATACAAAGATTTGACAAAAATGATGTGTCCTAAACACAGAAAAATCTGTGATTTAAGAGAATCAGATCAAGTTTAAGTGAATTGAGTAAATGACTCAGAAAACTGTTTAATTTACTAGTTAGATGGACGACTAGCTGGATCTATCTTAGATAGGGCATAATTTTTGGCTGTGTTTTTCTTCATTTTTCTAGACTTCAGAGCTTAGTCATTTTTTTCAGTAGATTTTATAGATGATATTGATTTGTGTAATCAACTCCTGCAGTTTTTATACCAATGAAACTTGGAAACGTGGAAGTTGTGTGTTTGCTTGTAATTAATTGTGCCAGGAATTCATCCCCATTTTTCAAGACTTAGGAACTTTTTTCAACAAATTTTATAGATGACAGTATCTTTTTTTAAAAACAACTCCTACATTTTTTTACACAGACTCTAAACTTTCTTGCAACAAATTATTCCTTATTTGTTGAGGCACTTGATTTTTAACCCGACCATTTGTTGTCAGAAAAAGAAGTGGTTGATATTTATATGTTCTTCATCCAGCTTGTGGGATTGCCATCTTGAGTATCTGTTTGACATCAAAACACTATCTTGTTTAAGACCATCTTAAGATAATATATACATGTGCGATATAAAGAAGACATTCTTTTTATACATTCTACCATTGAAGCATAAGTTGTAAACTAAATGTCAGTTATATTGGTCTGTAATATTTGGTGGACAATCCAAACATACAATAATCACTATTCTCATCTGATGTGCAGTTGACAGAAAATCACAGTAATATGTAGATATTGACATTTCTAAGGGGTCACCATTACTTTATCACTAAAAACATTAAATATGTACCTGGTACACATACAATTGTTAGAATATTTTTAAGCATCAACCAACAATTGAAATGTATTAGAAATTGACTCAAGATGGTATTTTACAGAATATCCCAAGAAAGCTGAATTTTACTGCTCAAAAATGACAAAATACAAAAAGAGACAGTTTTAATTAAGAAAATATATCTAAATAAACAATCACAGTTTTAAACAAATAAAGTATACAAAATAAATAAATACATTCACTAGATAAGAATACTGATCCCTAAATACCATGGTAACAGATGGACAAATATCGCTATAATAACATGGATGTCTATTGAAACCATGGTAACAAGTGAAGCATCCAACAACACCAACTCATTAACTGATTTATGATATTGTCATCATAAACTCGTCACCATAGCAACCGTTAACCATGTTACAATAGCAATATTATCAATTGTCCAGTAAGATAATTGTATTTCTTTCCTGGATTTTGAGAGTTATTCAGCAATAATAGATCTAAAAACAATTACAGAAAATCTATTCAATTCTCAAATACTGAAGGAATAACTGTTTGATTTAACAAGTTTTCAAAGATAATGACAAAACAAAACTATATAATATTTGTTTTAAATATGTTATAGATACACATTTGATTGACAAATTACAGGTTTGTCTTAGGTCTAATCCTTAAAATTTTCTTGCATGAAAAAGAACATTTTGAATTTCCTATCAAAGACTTACTGTAAGTCATAGATGTACATTGGGTAAGATTACTATGCCATAATACCCTTGTATGTTCTAACAAATGAACGTTTTCTACTTTATGTTACATCTTATTGCTGTTCCAAAACACCTTTAAATTATTTAACAGGATTTTGACCAGTGTGTTCTTTTAATAAATGGGATTACAATGTTAAGCAATTGTATAAAAATCAAACAGAACCAAAAGAGAACAATAAAACATTTATTTTTTAATCAATTTGTTTTTATCTTTCCTTCAATATTTGACAATACTAAGTAAAACATGTAAAACAGTTCTAAAATGATTCAACCTTTCAGACTTTATATAAAATCATGGTAAAATATGATCTGAAGCTGCCAACTTAATTAATACATACACAGGTGAGATTAGATCCCTTCACCACAAAACAAAAGAGCTAATGACACAAATTGGATAAAGAACAGTCACAAGCTTGGAGCGATGTTATTGGGTAATTTATTGTAACAATATTGGCTTTGTATACTTGTTAAATAATTTTTATAAAACTACTTTGTTAAAATCATTTAGATCCTATATATTTTCTACTTATCATTTCACTAATAAAAAATTCCTACTAATTTATTAGACCTTAATTGTATTTACTATACATATACATATACCAATTTTGAGCCAACTCACACCTCAAAAGAGATGACTTTAATGCTACTAAAAATATTAAGATACTAACAATTTCTCAACTCTGGATAGTCCAGCTTCTTCTGACAATAAAAACTTGATACCATAATATAGCTGCAAAATAACTGAAAGTGGCGGTATTACCTTTCAATCAAAACAATGAATTTGTAGAATTTTAATTTGTATGAATATATTAAAATCAAGTAATTCTTGAGGCTTTCTTACAAATTTTATGGAAATCTTAGCCTTGTCAATATGAATCATATCCCTTTGGAACTTAGTTTACAACTTTCAAGCTCTAATTTAAATATAAGCAAAATTCAAGAATAAGACCACATGGTATGGCCTACAATATGACCTAATAAAGGGCTATAGAGAATGGAGAAGAAAGCATCCCTGTCTACCCTGCACCAGGAAATAAGGAAATAAATGTTTAAAATTCAATAGTGCTCCTGGAAGGATAAGGATATTGTTCATTGTAATAAAGCATACATTAAGTTACCCTATAACACAATAATCCCTATAAAAAATTCAACAAATTATTCCATTAACATTTTGCATAGAATGGTGAAAATTTAGATTTTTGATTTTGATGTTTGGGTACAGTTAATAGATTACTGTTCAGCATTTTTAATTCCTGTTTTTAAAAACACCATATATGGATTGTTTCCAAATGGCGCCATTATGCCGTCAACCATTGAGGTGTCGTCCATATATTCATTGGCATTAACTTTATGGGCAATTGTTCCATTCGGCCAGGCGACATACATCATCACTGGAAATTTATAATTTTCTAGAAAATGTGCAGCAATTTTTTTGATTTCGGGCTGACTCTCATCTTTTTCAAGATCCTAAAAAATATCAGACATGTTAATTAAAAAAATTGTGTCCCCTTAAGACTCAAAATATTATTTTTCAGTAAGACTAATAAATAAGACCAAGACATACAATTAATTTAAAATACTTGACACAAGTGAACCTAACACTTTATCTGATAGAATGCAATTAAATCTTGTCATACCGGTAGTATGTTATATGGTACAATAATATATGGTCACTTAACCCATACACTGTATGCATTTTTTCGTTAATATTTTTTCTTTTCTCACCACATTTATCGATGAATAATACACATTTTTTGTTCAAAACCTTCATTAATATCCTAATGGAGAATACAAAAAGTAAAAAGACTTCTATTCACATAATACCATTTGGTTATATATTCTTTCACTAAAACATATGTGCTGTAAAAAACATTGTAGGGCCTCATTGGCTTAGTGGTCAAGGTAGTTTGTCTACTATTGATCACATGGCTTTTCAACACTGAGGTTGTGGGTTCGAGTCTTACTGCAGGCAGGGTGTACTAGACTCCAATCCTAATTGCCAGTTTTCCTACCACAACAGGTCAGGTTTTTTCTCTATGTACTTCTTCCCCAATTAAAAATGGACGCCATGATATAGCTGAGAAAATGCTGAAAGTGGCATTAAACACCATTAAAACAAACAAACAATAGCATAAAATATGCCATTCAGCAATAAACAATTATGTAAATATATTATGTAACTACCTTAAGGTCTGCCACTAAAACCCAATTACTGACGAATCTCTCCTCAAGGAGAGACATAACGGGCGAACTCTCCAGGGCAGTCTCCCGGAGTGTTCGCCCTGAACCTCAGCAACTCTGGTCATCTAAAGCACCCCATAATAATATACTATGTATTAATTTATTTTCTTCCTTGGCTTTTCTGACTGTTTCTGTAAAATTGTAGTATTGAACCTGTGAAGGAAAAAGGAACATAAAATCAGTTGTCCCAATAAACTTTTCGATGAAACTAATACTTGAAAACACATAATTCTAAAATGGGGGCCAATTTGTTATAACAATTTTGAGACTTATCAAATATCTTGTTTTTAAAGTAAAGGAATTGTAATAACTCCATGAACATGAGCAGTGCAATTGTTCTCCAAACAAGATATCAATTCATGAAATAACTTTTTGTGGCTCGTATTTTTAGACTCATAATTAAGATCAAACATGAAAGATTTGTTTTCAATTGTTAGTTAGATTACTGGATATACATGATTGGGGTCGGTTTAAACTAATAAACCATGAAGCAGTTTATGTACAGTGTAAACCGGCCCAAAGTTGTCTATATCCAATAATCTAAGCAACAAATGAAAAAAAATTCCTGTATTTTACATTCAATATTACAAAAAAGGAAAAAAACAGGAACAAAATTTAGCAAGTAATAATGTAATATCTGCAATTTGTTGTTGCTTGTCATTGAGGAAGAATACATGTATATTGTCAATGTCATTAATCAGTCACGTGCTGGGGGGCTTAGCTAAAACACCATAATAGATTATATGAAATGTACAGCAAGTATTTAAAAGAAATTAAAATATTTAGACTTACCTTTAAATGTGTATAGACCTTAAAAAATGCAAATAAGATGCTTACTTTTTTAAAGGGGTACATTTTTATTTCTAAACTACGCAGTGCATCTTCAATAGGTATTTCTTCTGTCCATTTAATATTATTTAAAATATCGTGTATCCTATCATCTGGGTCAACTGGTAACTCCCCGTCTTGTGGATGCCTCAAGCGACGGGACCTCGCAGTAATATTTGCCATCATTAGTGGCATAAAA
This sequence comes from Limnoperna fortunei, assembly GCA_944474755.1. Classification (NCBI taxonomy): domain Eukaryota; kingdom Metazoa; phylum Mollusca; class Bivalvia; order Mytilida; family Modiolidae; genus Limnoperna; species Limnoperna fortunei. The sequence continues at coordinate 19,686,087 of OX104113.1, read as the reverse complement.
CCAATGTCTACTTCCATGTTTTCAGTTTCTGTTGGTCCATTTAACCATTCCATATCTATAGCAACAAGGTCAAAATAAGTCTATAGTTAGAATATGGAGATTAATAGAATTCAAATAGGAAATGGAAAAAAAAATAATAAAAATTCAATCCTTTCACATCATGCAACAACACTTTACAATTGACAATTCTTTCCAAAGAAACATGGATGTTATTTGTGCTGGTGTGTACTACTGACTGATGTCTTCCGTTAGTCAAAAATACTCCTTGTATGTCACTAATCCATCTATATTCTTACACAGATGAATATCGCTTTTTAAAAGACTTTTTTAGGAGGAGTATTTACATATTATCTAGTCAGATCTAGTACTTAATAACTAATATTTTCAGTGCATTTCTATCCTTGTTACCTTCCTACTGTACATGTAATTCATGGGTTGCAAATTCCAGCCTGATTTTGGGCATGATGTTTTTTTGACTCCAACTTTCACAGATGCAGATTGGCTGTTATTTTTTACAATTGCCAATTTTCCTTACACAAGTCAGTTTTTCATGAAAATATCCTGGCTTATCACAGAATAAAAAAGCTGGATGCAGTGATATAGCTTAAATTGTGTCAATAGTGGCATAAAGTCCTATTCAAACAAACATATTGACTGAATTTAAGAACATGTTTTTGCTAGGCTTCATTTTATTTTTATTTTACACAAGTGTCTTTAATTTAAAATGAAGGTAAGATGCAAAGTAATAATCGATTGTACTTAATTTAACATAGCCAAAGCAGAGACAATTAAAAGCCATTTTATACCTTGTTGCAATGTATAGTTATCTCCCTTTTTATGTACCAAAGATTTTTTTCACTTACCTACATTTAACTTCTTTTGAGATGGAACATAAATGTTAAAGTATAAAATCTGGTTGTAATCTCTACTAATAATTAGATTTCCAGTAAACTGTGCTGGTGTAAACCAGAATGGATTATATGGTGGCTCATTCAGCTGAAACTCTGCATGAAATCTACAATAAACAAAACTTATCTTTTTTTAAATGATTTCAGAGCAATTTTCAAATTATAGCAGTAAAAATTGTTCTTTAAGAAAGTTTGTGCATAGAAAACATAATGGTTTATAATTTCTTGTGACTTGCTTAGTTCAAGTACGATAACTATAAAATATTCATTAGAAACAATCACACTTTAAACTTTAATAGTGCTCAACTTATGTAGATGTTGACAACAGTTTAGGGAAAAACACCCATGACTTATTTGGTTTATTTTTTACTCTAATCAGTTTAATTGCAAATTCAAACTAATCCCAAAATATTTTATAAAATCAATTCAACTTTTGATAAAAGTTACTGCAATAAAAATATATAATTGTTTTACATTAGAACATAAAAAGTAGGACTTAAAAAATATTATTCTTTAAAAAAAAATCATAAAGTAAATACCTGAAAACAACATCAATATAATCGTCGTTATATCCTCTAACCATGGCCACCCCACCTTTTGGTGGAAACCTCGTTATAAGGAATGGTCGTGGATGAAACATTGCCAGAATTCTATGTAACACAATCAAGTTATCTTCAACTTTTGGAGGATAAAATCTATTACTTGGTAGATGTGGTTCATGAATAGACATAAATGAAGGATTTGGACTAGAATATAGTTTATATACACTGCCAAGTTCTATTCTATGCTCAGGTAAAAATACTCTGAAGTGTCTGACTCCAAAGTTCCTCCATTCATGATTTGCTTTGGTCCATTCTTTCAGTCCAGTTAATGAATCCATTTGTCCAAAGAACTGTAAATTAAAACCTTAAATATGACATATACATCCTTAGTTAGCTTGAGTGAAGTTTGCTTTTACTACCCATTCACCATTGGCATCCTGCCAATTCTCAACTATATATGATTTCTTATTTTGTCAACTTTTCTGTATAGTGAACATAAATTATTTTCAATGGATAATACTTGCAAGTCATGTGACAAATGAAGAGAGCATGGACAGACCAGATAAGCTTGACTGCTTGACTTATGATAAAACTGTTCTTAGTACTAGCATATACATATGTATACTTGTATTTATATATATATATGTTTATGGGATACATTTTATGTAGTTTTATCTCTATTTTGTTTCGCCTGAATATAGCTGAAATATTGCTGCTCGGGCGTTTAACACCATTAATCAATCAATCAATCTCTATTTTGTTGAATTCTCTTTGATTGGGCAAGGCAAAGAAAATCCTATTTCACTCTTTTATCATAATATGGATAAATTATCACCAATTTCTAAGGACAATGCATCGATAAACTGATTACTGTTTTCTTCCATAAATAGCAGATTTCTGGTAAAGATGACACAATACAGATAAGCTCACTTGCACTCATCTGTACTTGGGTCATCCAATCAAAATGCCTGAAACAAGGACACTGTTTTGGTAACAAAGCAACATTCCTGTTTCTGGCATTTTGATTGGTTGTAGGATATAATACAAAAGATTGTCTATAGAATACCGTAATGTCAAAGTTGTTTGTTTATGGAAGAAATAGGTAATTTCATGTGCTTTTGGAGAAGCCTGTATGATCTTCCTTGAGTGATAAAATTTCTAGCACTTGTGGAAGATCACATGGTCTTCCCTAATAAAATATGTAAGAACCTATTATTGTTTTGGTTTTTATTTTCTTTATCTCATTACTGTCTCCCTGCACTAGATGGATAATTTCAATCTCAGAAATAAAATCAACATTAATCTATGTTTACCAACAAAAGTGTTAGCACCATATCAATGAATGAAATAAATTGATATAAACCTTAGAAATTGGTGATAATGTTTTTTAACAACACTAATTTTGATATATATTTTGTGACTTTTTGATAAAGGGACCCCATTGGAAATAAGCTTTTAGCTTTAATGGGTTTATCCCAGGCAATCAGGGTACATTAGTATATATTGATTGACACTTGTAACATGTAATGTTTTAAATTTATATGTATTCTTATCATGCTATGTATTGTGTACTTGATTTTGCCTGAATAAATATTATTTATTATTATTATTATTATATACGTGAACATTCTTAAATTACTCTCCAGCTGACCCTGATTAACAAAAATACACAGTTTTTCCTGTGTTTTTCTTTTGTTTATGTATTTCAATTTTCCAACAATCTTTTGTTTAAAATTTACAATGAACTGAACCTATTTAAATTGGAATCAGACACCTAAAAATACAGTGATATTGACAAGCTATTAGAATGCCACATAACTGTTACTTGATCAATACCGGCACTATAGGTTTTAAATTACTAATGCTTGTGTCATGAAAACAAATTAGAAAGTTTAAATTACCTCACACAAATAATACAAAAATTCAAGCACACATGTCACACCTATGACTTTACAGATTGTAAGAGGTATATTTACTGAGTATATCAGTATGTGTCCCTATATTGTACATGGAATACAGATTATGAACATTAATTGTACATTTACAGAGAAGTTCATAACAGATTTTCTTTTCCAGACTGTACATGTAAATGTTAGCAATATATTACTACTGTAATACTGACCAAAATAGTCATTTTTTATATAAAAAGTTCTATGAAGTGCATACTTTCTGCTATTTGTTTTTAATTTCTGGTGATCTGTTGTTCTTTCTTTGAGTGATATAATGAGTTGAATTGTGGTGTGTGTGTTTGGTTATCTCTACTATAATATGTATATAAAAATCATGTAGATTTATCAGCTGACAATTGTCTTAATTTATACACATAGTAGATGAATGACATAAAAAACCCATAGAACTGTGTTACCCTTTCTGTCATGTCTTTAGTCATGGTCTCCAGCAGTAGTGGTTTGAAGTAAGTCTTGAGAGTCAGCAACTGATCATCCAACTGTATTTCCTGTTCTGGGTTATATTCAAATTCTGTAAGCTGTTTGTAAAGTGTGAAAAAAACATAAAGAATCAATTAAATTACACTGTAGTTAATAATACAATTAAATAAATGTTTCAGTTATGGTTATGTATTACATGTTTATGATTGATTGATTAATACCCAGAAAGCAATATTGCAGCTACATTGAAGCATTGTATCAATTCAAAGTGTTTAATTGATTGATTGGATGTTTGGTTTATGTCTAATGAGCAGTATTACAGTGTACATTATTGTAGCTATATTTCAGCTATATTCAGGATGAGAACAAGTTAACAAACAAACAAAAACAATGAAAAAAGGGGTTGGGTGGGACATAGTACATTTTTCAAAATCTACAAAAGGGGTCTTTTTCGTGCAAGGAGTGTGTAATTTTCCATACATATCACCTACTATGGTCCTCGGCCAGGCTTTCTGTATTATGACCTGACGACCTTCCAACGGAGATGGTCTCCCCTAATTGCCACCCGGAGACGGGCTGGGCTACTCTGTGGCTCGAGCCCTGGGAACCCTCTCAGTATGGTACAAGCAAAGTGTTAAATAACTAGACAAAAGTGTAAAAGTATTATTTAATGAAGGAGTTGTTTTATTTCTTGAGACAATTTCCTGATAAATCCACATTACATGTATTCATGTTTAATTAATCATTATAAACTTGCATAATTTTAACCCAGTATTTTTTCCCAAAATTTATCATTTTGAATAGGTCCAAGATGCCTACTTTTTCTGAAATTTTGCTGGGGGGTTTAAGGCTACTTGCATGAATTGCTTGCTTGATTTTGTCAAGTTTTATCTAGATTGGTTTTAGCTGATAAAACAATGTCAACCTGTTATCTTTTTCCAAGGTGCACATTTGTCAAAATTATTGATAATAAATAGTTAATAGAACAGATTGACAACATCTGCCAAGGAATCAAATTGTCCCAACATAAATGATAAGAATCTATAAAGCAAATATTGAAACTGAAATCAAAATCACCAGTTATTCATAATCTTTTCATAGTTTGAAAATATTGTGTTTTTTTAAAAACACAAATCTTTGCATTTAAATAATTCTTAGAGACATTAAAAGCATTATCCATTATTTGCCAAGAATATGGTTTGCTTATAGACTTCATATTTTATCAAAATATGTTTGGGTTTTGAGTGCCACTGATCATCATGATTAGACAAAACATGTGTCTGGCATAGTAAATTGTATAACCTTGGTATCTTTAACGGCATTTTATTTGCACCCACAGGGATGATGTCTCTGCAGTTAGTCACTGAGGGTATCACCAATGCAACCCAGTAGTCACACTTATATGCTGACAAAGAATATCATTGATTAATGGATTGATATAGTCATTGTCTAAATTTACTGCCTCCAAATTTTGAAAATGATTTAAATTTTAAGGTTTTTCTTTTAACAAAGTGTAGGTCGGGTATAACCTTTTGGAATTTTGATAAAAGTTCTGCAACATCTAAATTATATCTATCTAATTAAAATTAAATCTTTCACTTGCTCCCCCCTTTTGCTATGGTCGCTGATATCGCTGATGTAGCGTAGTAACCTTAGCAAAAGGGGGGGGGAGCAAGTGAAAGATTTAATTTTAATTAGATTGACCTATTGACCCTAGACCTGACCTTCTTTATAATTTTAACTGAATATATAAACAAATGAAAGAAAAACCATTCAGATATCTTTTAGAGTAAAAAGGTCATAAAATAGTATGCCCAGCAACATAAATGACCCTGACATTTGACATTTTGATATATGGATATAGTATGCATAAAATTATGAATTTAAAAGAATGAATCACATAAGATACATGGGAAATAGAAAAAAATTTTAAAATAGGACATGGACTTTGACTTTCACAGTGTGATTAACTTTGCACAAGTTGCAGGTAAACAATGAACAACAGAAAAGATCCTATGACAATATCTTTTATAGTTATTGAAATATTGCTATTTATAACAAATTTCATTGATCCAGGGGAGATAACTCTTATAAAGGGTCATTTAAAATATATGACTCTTGAAACCTTTAAAGGATCTACATTTTGGTCATGGTTTCAGTTTTGTGTCTGTTATATGGTTAAGGAGATCTGTACGTACACAACATTATTTCGAAAAAATTTCGGAAATTAGAATATGACCTTGACCATTGTCCTTTTGATCCTTTTCAAGGTCAAGGTCAATGACAACCCACAATGAAAGTACTAGTATCATGTCAATATCTGTTATATCTGAAGTATAAGTATTGACAATATATTTCATTGATCCCTGGGCAATAACTCTTAACCATCAAGATTTATATTTTGGTAAAGGTTTCAGTTTTGTACATGTCTATTATGGTTGAGTAGGAAATCTGCACAACACAAAGTAAAAAATCTGAATGTGACCTTGACTTTTGACCATTTTTTTGAAGGTAAAGGATGACCAACAGCCAAAGTCCAAAGTTTCTACAGCTATGACATCTGGTTCAAGAGTTACAATGGTAGAAACTCAACTTGCAATAAAAAATGAGAGAAAACTCATACAAGAACCTGAAAAATATCTTCCTTGTCGAAAAATATTCTATCTCATTTGAAAATATGGTTACAGATAGTTTTCCCAATTTTTGAATTCAGTGTACAGTGAATGTGCTACTAGTATGATGATTGTTGGATACACCTATTACTGACTACTAGTTATATAACACCTACTAGTTTGTACCGTAGTAATTACCTAACAAATACTAGTAATACAGCAATGGAAGCGGAAACGGGATATTTAGCATGCCATAAAACCTGGAAATGTCTGTACCAAGTCAGAATCATTGCTGTGGTTCTGGAGTTTGCCGGTTTCTCAGACTTTGATTTGTGGATTGTCTGTTTTGACAGTTTCATTGGTGTTCGGTATTTTGTTATTACCTTCATCCAAACAAACATTCAAATAAAGACAAATAATTAACTTTTCATTCTTTCAAACTGTTACTCCTATCAAAGTTAATCATGATTGTAAACAAGCAAACATTCAATTAAAGACAAATTATTATTATATTAACTACATCAGTTAACCGTAACATCGGTAAGCCATAACTAAATAAAGAAGTGAACAAAAGTTTCCTTCAATCTCAAGAGATTCGACCACCAATTAAATCTAATGGCAATTAAATATACACAAATTTATAAATTAATATTATAAATTTAATTATTTATATTATATCTTTAATAGGGCCTCGGTAGCCGAGTGGTCAAGGTAGTTCGTCTACTATTGATCACGTGGTCTGTCAACACTGAGATTGCGGGTTCGATTCTCACTGCAGGCAGGGTGTTCTCGACTCCAATCTTAATTGACAAGGATTGCCAGTTTTCCTACCGCAGGTAGGGGGTTCTCTCCGGGTACTCCGGCTTCCTCCCCAAATAAAAACTGGATGCCATGAAATAGCTGAAAAATTGCTGAAAGTGGCGTTAAAACACCATTCAAACAAACAAACAAACAATATATCTTTAATATATACAAACGCCTTTTCTGTATATGGGGCAAATCGTTATTAAATGTGGGGCAATCATTACTAATACATGTACATGTATGGGAGAAATCGTGAGTGGTGCGAATCATAATACTAGTATATATAACGGTGCGTCTAAACACCACACAGGACTCCTTAGTGCACTAAGGACATGATGCATTTGTTTTAGATTAATAAAAGACCTGTAAGTGGTTTCTGATTATTCTGATTATTATAAATACCATAAATAGAAAGTTTTTAAAAAATTTATTATCAGTTTTTAAGTTATTAGGGATTTTGTAAAAATAATTTGATGTACCACACTAGATCGTTTACCATAAATCAATAAACAAATTTCATGGATTATTGAGTTTGTTAACGTTTAATTGTGTCATTAGGGAATTAAATTGTGTTGCTTTAGTTAAGAATATAAATAGAATAAATAACAAACAATAAAAATTCTTAATACAAACTTGCATGCACACACCCTCAAATGTTTTTTAAAGAAGTAAATTACAAACAAAATTAATTAATTCTAGATTGAATAATGGATAATACTAATTATTCATTAAAGTATATATTTCAGATTATACGCGTAATGTCATTGTTACCAGCTGCAGGTTACCAACAGTTTTACTGATATCTGGGTTGTGTACATGTCCTAACGGTTCTTGGTCGTTTCTTTTGGTGGGGTTTTCTGGCTAATTTCTACGGTTTAGGCACTGAAAATTTGGAACATGTTGATAGAAATACCCATGGTTTGTTATTTCCTACCGTATATATGGCTTCTTTGACGAAATCCACTTTGTTAATCATGGACATGACATCTAACACCTCGTCTGCAACGTTTTCAATGGCACCAAGATGGTTTTTCGTCTTTTCGTAGTGTTTTAAGTTTAGGATTTGGTGATAATCCAGAGGAGCACTTTCTAGGTCGCCAAATACCAAGTCTTTATTTATATCGGAGCAGGGTCGTCTATTACTGAGTCGAAGTATAATTTCATTAAGTACTTTTGGGTCGGTTCGGACATATTCTTGGGATGTCTGTTTTGCGCTACCATGAGGTTCACTAGTACAAGGACACGTTCCGGCATATTCTATGACTGCTATATGTTTTCTACTGGAAAACTGATCTAGGACATTTTCAAACCAGCTTATGTGTTTTTTGTTGGATCTATCTCTCTTCAAAGACGTGTAGTAACGGTTTATTGTCATTACATTGGTTGGTTGGTATGTCTTCTTCATTTATTGATATTGTATTCATAATATTGATATATATTTTATTCATATCTAATTACAAAATTTCTAATTTCCTTGCTATCTGTAGTAATAATTGTTTATTCTATGCCTATTGAATTTTCACGCTTGATTTGATGGATCTCAGCAGGATCCTCCCGCGATACATCAAAGGATTTTTACAAAATCCTTAATAACTCAAAAACCGATAAAAATATCTTTACAAAACTTTCTATTTATGTTTTTTTATAATAATCAGAAACCATTAACAGATACTTTATTAATCTAGAACAAATGCATCATGTCCTCAGTGCACTAAGGAGTCCTGTGTGGTGTATAGACATACCAGTATATAACCTACATGTAGCTTTGCTATGAATTATTTATCTTGAATTTATGAGCTGTAGTCAAAATCATTATTGTTTGCGAAGCATATTCTTATACTTAGTATTAAGTCTCATGTTGTTATAAATATTATGTAAATCTTTCTTTTGATACTTACATTTACTCCCTTCCCTATTAGCTGGTGATAAAGTGATTCAAATTCACCAATGGAAAGTTGGCTGTCACCATTTCTATCATATTTCTTGAACAAACTTAAACCTTCTTGCCCTAACGTGGGCAAATAATTCGGGTCGAATGGAAATAAATATCCACTTAAAAATTTACTCCAAATAATTGCGAAAATGCTAACAAATACTGATAGATAGAACAACCATTTTGGTATGTAAACCACAAATGATTTCTTTTTTTTAATTTCTTCTTTTGTTAATGTCTCTTTCTCTTTGACAGCACCTCTTTCAGATTCTTTAGTCCCATAAACGTCAAGTTTGCGTTTGCGAATTTCCTCTTCATTCGAGTCTCCCATCTTGACAGACGGGAGATCTTGTCATGTCACGTACTCCACAGTCGAGTAACCTGAAACTAGTGTTACTACACACTTGAATAAACTTCCTGGACTAAAAATAATCGTTCAAAAAGACAAAGGTATTCGAATGTCAGAATAATCGTAACCTCTCGGAAGTTTTTGTTGAATAGAAGAAGGGGCCAACATAAAAATGTCTCTGAGGAAACTTTTAATATTTTCGGCACAACAAATTGATTCAGCTAAACACATTTTATTCTCAAGGTAAAAAAGCCAAAAGAAAATTATTTAGCTTTACAAAAAATTGTATAACTAGTGAAAAGTATGATGATCATCTGACTGGGTCCATGTTTAGGTATCGAGTCAGTTCGCCCCGAATTTTGTTCGCACCTGAGTCATTTCGCCCGATACCTGTTCGCATTGGGTCGTTTCGCCCCGGAGAACATGTAATCGGTGCGAAACGACCAGAAACCGGTAATTCAGTAATTGTTGCATATAACGTATACATAAGTAAGAAAGTAAGCTTTATTTAAATTCGGCAGGTAACAGAAAACATAAGCTCTGCAGAGCTTTTATACCGACATATACATTCATATTATCACACAAATAACATAAATTACGAATGGAATAAAAAGCTAGGCATGCAAGGCATAATTATTTAACAATATACGCCTCTAAGAATAAGCACATTTAACTTAAAAGCAAGACATAAAAATCTAACATTAGACAAGCACACATGGAATGGAAGCACAACCATAAAATCATAAACATTTAAAATAAGTCATAAAATCAAACATTGGACAAGCACATTTGGAAGCACACGCATAAAGGCAAAAAAATTAAAACAAGACATAAAAAATCAAAACATGAGATAAGCACATATATATATGGATGCATTTTTAAAAGCAAGAAGAAGCATAAAATGTGAAAAATGAGACATAAAATCAAGCACTAATTCCCGGACTGCATGTGGATAAATTGTAATGACATGTCAATCATTTGCAAATTTTGCAACTCCAAAAGGAGATCTTGTTCCAAAATAAGTTAAAACATGTAATTTTGTGAAAATCTTCCAGTAGAGAGTTCTGTATACCTAAAGGAGTTTTTCCATACCTTGTTGTATTTACATGTGGTACCTGTAATAAATTAGAATATCTAAAGCTATATGTACATTGTTTCCATTGAATCAGATCTGATAATACAATAGGAGATAACCCATTTAATTTTTTAAAAGTTTATTTAATTATATATCTAACCCTTCTAATATAGTGAGCAATATTTCACAAATATGAAAGACACTGTATCAAGAAAAAAATAAATACAACATTAGTGTGTTTTGTTTTACATCCCACTCCAAGGGTCACTGGGCCTGGAGAAAAAGTCAGCTATATAGTACCAAACAACATAAAGATAATTTCATCTCTAAACGGTCTGAATTGCAAGATTATAAAGTCTAAACAATACATCAGCTGATCATGAAATGCATAGTGAATTCGAGTCTTATTGTGTGCAAGGTGTGCTACTTACAACTCCAACCATGACAAGAATTACCAGGTTTTCACAGGGTACACCAGCTTCCTCACCTAATAAAATGGATGCCTTAATAAAGCTGAAAATAAAGTGGCATTACACATAAAACAAACAATATGAATTGATAACTAATATATGGAACAACAGATGACAGAAAGGACAAATACAATGGCATTCTTCTGGCTTTTAACAGTCACATACTAGTAAAACATGAGCCAGGGTCTAACCAGTTTTAGGGATCCTTATTATTCTTTATTGTAATACCCTATTAAAGAGACCAACAAAAAACAAAAACTGGTCTGTTGTTGCAAATGAATCTTATAGCTAGTTTTTGTAAGTTTTTTTATGTTTTAAATCTGTTTATTTTTGTATACCTACTATATATCTTTTTTTTTATTTTATGACAGAAGAATGGCTTCGTTTTTAGGAATAAATAAGTATATGAAAAAAATGTGACCATCATTTTTTTTAAATATGCTGTTATTATGCCAGCATGTTTGGTGAATATTTGCAAATTATGTTTTTATTAAACATTTAAAACCACAGATAAGATACTTTCTTGAAATTAACAAGCTCTCTTGGCTCCCATGGTTATGTTGTAAACATTATAAATTCTACGAAAAATCAAAAATCATATATATTACTTTATTATAGTGTAACATTTTATATTCTAGTTCTACAGAGTAATCATTCAGCTTTTTATTTTGTATTTTTGAATAATAAAAACGAAAAAAAAAAGATAAACAATTCAAGTAGCAAGTAGTACTTTGATATTTCAATCTACATTCTGACCTTAATTTTTGCTCATCATCTTTTTTTTTGCATCTTAGATGTGATGTTATGTCACAAACAACTTTTGATGTTATTTTTTTCGTTAAATGACATTGTTTATTATGAATGTGTTACTTCATTTCTCATATGCATATTTTTCTATTTGTATTGCAAATTTATAACAGTATCTACGATTTTGCAAAAAGAAAAATTCTAAGGGAGGATATGTAGGCATAAAGTTTTTTTATTTTCACATTATTATTGAAATATTTTACTACCGTAACCTCCTTCTTGTAGTGCTGAGCATGTGATAAATATCTATACATCCATCAATTCCATGGATGTTCCCCTTATCATCTACTGCATCCTACATATTGTTGCCAATATCCTACATATTGAACAGAATCTTTATAGTCTATTTTATAAGTTGAAGTAGTAATAAACATAAATATTGCTGCGTCTTATTGTAATAGTGGAGTCTTATTTATCCCTTTTTTGTATATTTTATTACTTCCAAAAAAAAAAAAACCGAATCAGCTGCTTATATAATTACTTCAATACAATTGTTTATTTATCAGGTCATTTCCTGTTGCTGAGAAGAAAGCAAAGCAAATACAAGGAAACAAGTATGTCAGCCTGCCATCAGACCAGGAACTTGTAAATGGTTTACTGTTTGAACTGGGTCACTTGGTAGAGGGTGCTGAAAGTGTAATTATTTATTTGTTAAGCATGTTACATTTAAACATATATACATTAAATAACATTTCTTAGCCTATTACTATTTGTCATATCAAAGACATCTGTTTGTCAGCATAGGTTGTACAATACTTCCCAAAGTTGGCAAAAGACTACTAGGGGCCTTGTTGGCTGTGTGGTTAAAGTAGTTTGTCTACTATTGATCATGTGGTCAGTTCAGTTTAAGTGTTAACATGTTGTGTACGTTCTTTAGTGGTTTTAATATGTTTCATACATTTTTACCTGGTGTTAACATGTTGTATACATTTAATTGGTGTTAATTAATATGTTGCATATATTCTTAATTCCTGTTAACATGTTGCATACATTCTTAAGTGGTGTTAACATGTTGCATACATTCTTAAGTGGTGTTAACATGTTGCATACATTCTTAAGATGTGTTAACATGTTGCATACATTCTTAAGTGGTATTAACATGTTTCGTACATTCTTAAGTGGTGTTAACTTGTTGCATACATTCTTAAGACGTGTTAACATATTGCATACATTCTTAAGTGGTCTTAACATGTTGCATACATTCCTAAGTGGTGTTAACATGTTGTATACATTCTTAATTGGTGTTAACATGTTGCAAATATTCTTAAGTGGTGTTAACATGTTGCATACATTCCTAAGTGGTGTTAACATGTTGCATACATTCTTAAGATGTGTTAACATGTTGCATACATTCTTAAGTGGTGTTAACATTTTGCAAATATTCTTAAGTGGTGTTAACATGTTGCATACATTCTTATGTGGTGTTAACATGTTGCATACATTCTTATGTGGTGTTTACATGTTGCATACATTCTTAAGTGGTGTTAACATGTTGCATATATTCTTAAGTGGTGTTAACATGTTGCATACATTTTTAAGTGGTGTTAACATGTTTCATATGTTCTTGATTAGTTGGTCGATAAAACTTCATGATAAACCATTTTCTTCTTTTGTCCAAACAAGTGTCGCATAAAAATGATACCCTATAGCTTTGTACAATATAAATAAATATTTCCAGTTTAATCCCAGGAGAGACAGCTGTGTCAGAGTAGAAGAAAAACCTGTTGTGGAAATATCCACTAGTTTAGGGATGATATGGCCATTAGTCGTGGTGGAGCAGGTAATAATTTAGACATGTGTTCCTTCGTAGAACATTTATTTCCTTTATCAACTGTGAATTAAATGTTACAAAATTATGAACCTTGGTGTCTGTAAATGTGACACATGTATGTTTGCTTTTAGAATCATTGATTGGTAAAATACTAGTTAACCATCTAGTCTGTCATACTGCATTAAGAAATATAACATATTACACACTAGTACTCCTGTCTAGACTTTTTTACCAAACAGAACCATTACATGTGTGTTTTGATGTTACCTTAGGATACAAAATTGGCTTTCACATATGCAGTGTTCCAACTAGGGGAAAATAGAGGGGCGCCGTGCCCCGCCCTAAAATTACCGTGCCCCTGTGCCCCCTCAAGCGTTCTGTGTCCCGACAGGCGCCCTTATCACTCTGAAGTGCCCCAATTAATTTTGTTTCCAAAAATTAACAGCAATTAAAGTGTTTTTATAACTAATTAATTCATAAGACTATTGTCATTTCCTGATGATTTTGATTATATAATTAGTGGTAGAAAGTCGGGACACGTACACAGATAACATGGTCAGGCTACTAACAATTATCAAATATTAAGGTCTCTAATAAATTTTGATCCTTTTATAGTATTAACTATACTTCCAATCAAAAGAACAAGATTTATGACCAGCACGATTGTATAAAACTGTTGAGCAATTAAAACTGAACTGAATTTTGGAATTTCATGTGTTCTGGAATGCAGAGCAGTGTCTGGCATTTATAACCCACCAAGTTAACTAAACAAATATTATTGGTCCTCACTTTCACTTGTGCTTCCTTACAAATAAAAACTGTCAAGATGTAGCTGCAATTGATCTTCATTATACAAAGTCATTGTGTATTGTGGCATGTCTGTCTCATATAATGTCTGAATTTCATTTTAACAGAAAGGTATTGTGTATTGCTGTATACCTGTGGTGGAATCAAAAGAAAGACCTCCTTTGCTACAAATGTATGTGTTAATACTTTTTGAAATAAGTATATATGACACAAGAATGAGTTGAGAAGTCTTATTAGAAATATTAATACATAACTTTCATATAGAAATAAAAACACGTTCTAAATCTATGTTGTATAAAATGGTCGATAAAAATAAATAGTAGAAAATTTGTTGTTGTTGTGACTTTGTAAGTACAACAAGTTTTGTTTTTTTAAAATAATTCTAATTGATATGTAAGAAAGTATTTTAATAACATATAAATTTATCCAGTAAAAATATCTATTGATAGAACTGCATATAGCTCTTAATTTTTAGTGAATTAAATTGTTTTTTGTGACATACTTGGAATTTATTATTAATCACTGTATACTAATTTGCTTGGATGTCATGATCACTGTCAAATCACATGTTTCTGTCTCACCAATTTTATGGATGATCTGATTGAAGTAATTTTTAAAAATGAGTATCCTAATCTTGCAACTTGTCTGAAATCACAAAAAGTTACCCATCAAATAAAACAAATCTACACACAATGTACCTGTATCTAATGTTTTTACAGTCCTGCTGTGACATTAGGATTTACACTACTGTGTGGCTTGGCAGACTTTTTCAGACAGAACTCCGAGAATGAGGTATTTGTTGCTTTTAGCTATTTGAGCTTTTATAAGTTTTTATCTTATTAAGCTAGTTAAATTTACATTTGTCAGTGTGTAGAAGAGAAATAAAATTTCTCATTGTATTATATCTTCTGCTTTTCGTTTATAGATTTATCAGAAAAAGACAGATTTATACACATTTCTAAACATTGCTGTTCCCTTCGGACGAGTGATGGATGTTAACATTGACAGTGAAATACAGAAGCTTTCTTGTAAATCAGTGCTATTGCCACAGAAGGTAATTATATTAGGGGCCTTGGTGGCCAGAGGTTTAGGTAGTGTGCCATTTACTACAAACTAGTTTGTCTATAATGCTTTGGGTAAGTTGTGCTCTGATTCAGCCTTAAAACATGGATTTCTAATATTCTTGATGAAGGTCATGGGTTCTCACACTCTCCAGCAAAGAGAATGTAACTGGTTCCAGATATAAGATGCCAAACATCATCTCCTGTTTACTGCAGGAATACATTTGCCTGCAGCCAGTGATGTTTGCAAAAAAAAAAAATACACACTATCTTACTTATTTTCATGTTGTCTTTTTATACACTTTTGATATGTTTTTACATAAGAAGTACTCCATTTGTATGCAAGGGTCATCTGCCATGAAAGATATGTCACATGGTATCAACCAATGGCGTGGCAGATTTGACTGTGGTGAAAGTAGAATTCCCAGAATCCTTTGCATGAAGATTGGGGTTCTCACTAAGTACTTTAGCTTCTTTTCCCAATAAATATATTTATAAATAAATAAATAAATAAATAGTATTTTCATCCATCGTAGAAATATTATTTGAATAAATGAACAGTTCTAGGATTACTGTAAGATTGTATTCTCAATCAGTTGTAGGAATACTAATTGCTGACAGTTTTGTATTAATATAACATTCACCAGTGTTATAAATGACTTTATCAGTGGTCC
Organism: Limnoperna fortunei; assembly: GCA_944474755.1. NCBI lineage: Eukaryota > Metazoa > Mollusca > Bivalvia > Mytilida > Modiolidae > Limnoperna > Limnoperna fortunei. The sequence goes on along the minus strand of OX104113.1, from coordinate 19,669,887 downwards.
TTCTTACAATACTGGTATTTAGAAGATGAGTGCAGGGTTCATAAAGGAAAATATTTGATTTTTAATATTCTGTTGTATGTAAAAAGATTTCCAGATGAGTTTTAGAACAAAGATGTACTACCTAATTATATATCTCATTACTCTATGGTAGATAACTTGTTTTAACTTGTTTCAGCAACCAGCCTGGAAACCTGTCCTTCATAAAGGGAAAAATAGTGTTTACCTGGCTATTACAGAATACATCAAAGCAGTCTTGGTATGCAGTAGTCAAAGGTTTTCATGCATGTGTTTATTGCTTTTTGCTATATATTTTGTTTTATCAGAATATTTTCCAGTAAGCAGATGATTTACATTGTATAAGCAGGAATCAAGATGTACCTATTTAAAGCTTACACAGCTTAACATTTATATGTAAACAGAATTTCATTGATTTGTGCTATATTATTAACGGTATAACAGAATCCATTTTTATGTATTTAGTAGACAAATGCATGTTCTTCCTTGATATTTGATAATACACATATGCAATATTAACTGACATTATACAACAGCTGTTTCACCAAACCCATATCTCTCATGCAACAGTTTAGTAAGAGTTGGTTTTTTGTTTCAGAAACATGTACCACATATCCTATATTAAAATTGAGAATGGTTTGTTCAACAGAAAAGAAAAGATAAAATAATTTTATTCTTAAAAGTAATTTCTCAATTGTCAGATCATAGCATATTAATATAGCACACATAATTTTATTAACTGTATAAGATTAAATTTGAAAATTAGAGAACATAACTGGATATTTTCATTGGTTGTTTATAAAAAATAATTATATTTATTAAAAATCACATACCTCCACTGAATATGGAAACATTTCTGATGTTTATATAATTATAGATACAAACACAATGTAGAAAACAATTGTGTTTAAAAATATTTATACATGTATTGATTGGCAGTATGGAAGGGAGAACATTCCAGATGTTTGGGATTTATATGGAACTGTTTCCTGTAAGGCAGAATTGGAAGGCGTGACCCCTGATATAACTATGAATATATCCAGCGAGGGATTACCTTTGGACAACATATTGATACACCCTTGTGTTCAGAGTGCAGATACATCCAGCTTAGGTAACCATCTGAAGGCTGTCTTTTACCCACATGTCCATGAACTTAAGCATTTTAATTTTGTCCTATTCAACCAGTTAAAACCTAACTTATCAAGACTGTTCATTGATGGAACTCTGCATAATTTTCTTTTTTTTATTGGTTGAGTTGTTGGTTCGTAGGCTTTTTGGGCAGCGTCAACTTTGGGTTTCCTCTAAAGGGCTGGTGGGCATTGTCAACTTTGTAATTACTCTGAATGGCTGGTGAGCAGTATCAACTTTGAGTTTCCTCACATTATCTTACCATTTCAGTTGACCCAGATAATATACAGGCAAAGTTTACATTTTAGACATTATTTGAATTACCAGATGTGCAGTTCCTCATCAAGTTCAAAATGATGTATTTATGGCTTTATTGGTTTGCCATACATATTACTTATTGAAAACAAATAGCAACTTGGTTTTTGTATCTTTGATGGATCTACAAATTTTATTTTAGTCTGAATGCAATCTATTGAATGGAAAAATGTTTAACACCCTAGTACTAATAGGTGACTTTGTCACAGAAATAAAGTCTGAAAACAATATTTCATATTTTACAAGAAAAAGTACATGTATTATATATTATACAATTTATGACTTTGATATAGGCCGCCATCAGGATTTATCAGCCAGAAAAACTGTAATATTCACTTAGCCTCTAGGTGAGGTGATGAATATACATTTTTGAGGGCTGAGAAATCCTGATAGCAGACCTTATATCAAAGTCAGTAATTGTTTTATTACATGAATAAAATCACAATCTTCCTTTATCAGAAAACAGGGGATGCTTACATTTTGTAATTGTTGTTATGCTTTTTACCATTAGTATATTCTGTCAATACTGATAACCCTGAAATTCCAGTTTCATTACATTTAAAATATGGAAAATAGTATAAAAAGTCAATTATTTTATTCTAACATTTTTTAAGAGTATATTTTATAAAGACAGATGATTCAATATCCACAGTAGTCATGCTGAATCCAATGTTGACCTGGTTTTGACCAGTTTAAGTCTTTGTTATGTACTTTTAGTACTGTTGCGTTTTATTGTGACCCAAAAGACCAATCAAAAACATGCAAAATTCTATTCATGAAATAATAGGGCCTTATTGCATTTATTACCCTGACAAAGGATAATGTAAATTTTATTTATGACAATTTAATTTATTTTTGGTTCCTTAGACAACTTCTTTTGAAAAAAATGTCATTAACATAATTTTATATTATGTACTTCATATACATCATAGGTACAACAGATACCAGACCAAATTCTCGTAGGATGAGATTTACACCACCGCTAGAAATATTTACAGTCTGCCATTATACAGTGCCTAGTTTAAAGCAACTTCCTGTTTCTGGACGATTTGAAATGAAGGTATAGTATATGTTTACTGATTTGTGTTTTTTATACCACCGCTCTACAGATTTGTAGTTAAATAGCGGTCCTCATGTTCTCCGTCCGCATATTTTGTTTTCCAGATGATAACTCAAAAAGCTTGCATTTGATTTAAATGTAACTATGGAATATTGTTACATATCGGGTTGGTAAGAAGCCTATCAATTTGTAGGAAATCAATATATATATATATGTGTGTGTGTGTGCCAGGCATTTTCCAGAATAGCAATTATTGAAGGCCATACATATTCAAACTGTACTCTCTGGACATTTTTTAAATCATGCATTAGTTCCCATGGTATCTCATTACATTTTTTTTTTCTAACTTGATTATAGTAACTGGACCCTTGTAAACAAAATTTGTTTTTGTTAATCCTTGGATGGCCATTGCAAAAAGCCCAGCCCTTCTTTAGGATGTCTTCCTGAACTATATTAAAATGGCTGAAAGCTTTTCAATACTGTAAAAAGTTTCAAAATGTTTACCACCTGTAAAACATTTATTAAGTTTTTTTTGTTTGAAAGATGAATACATTTACTGAATTTGCAAATTAGGCTTATATTGAAAAAAATGTAATGTCTTCTGAAGCTATTGGGTCAATTGACCCATTTCCAGTTTCCCAGAGTTATAGGTCTTGATAGACGATAACCTACAAGTAGACATGAATTTATGCTATATGGAGGTCTATTTTTTAAATAAAATTTCACCTGAAATTTCACTGAGGTAGTCATAGGTTGAAAATAAAAGTTGCATCTGGGATAATTTTACCTAGTTAGAACATAATTGTTTATTAGGAATTAAAGCAGGTATCAAAAATTCTTCATGTGCTTTGAATTTATAAGGGTACTGAATAAAAGGAGAAAAATGATTGCAACTGGATTGCATAAGAAACAATTATGAAAGCAAAAAGAAGATAAAAATAAAATAATAAAAATATTATTATTTATTCTATTGAAATTCTGTTTTACATCTTTAGTTAAGTTATAGAGTTTGATGTTATGTTAAACTTTATTAAAATTCTTAGATATGGTTTGATAAACAAGTAATTATTATTGGCCAGGTTGCTTGATGTGCAAACCCTGGTATAGTATGATGAAGTCGGGCAGGCAGGCAGATAGGCTGTGAGAGGGGAAAATAGGGTATCGATTTTGTGTAATCAACTCTTCCTACAGTTTTCAACCCAAATTTCTGAAACTTCACAGAAAGATTGCACATGTATTGAAGTTGTGCACTTGCTATTATGGAATTTTGTTCCAGGATTTTTTTCCTAATTTTCCAAACATGGGAACTTAGTCATTTTTCAGAACATTTGCAGAAGATGGTACCTATTTTGTGTAATCAACTCCTACAGTTTTCAACCCAGATCTCTGAAACTTCACAGAAAGATTGCACATGTATTGAAGTTGTGCACCTGCTATTGTGGAATTGTTCTAGGATTTCTTTTCTAATTTCTTAGACTATAGTCATTATTTAGAACATTTGCAGAAGGCGGTACCTATTTTGTGTAATCAACTTGTCCTTCATTTTTTCACACAGACCTAAAATCTTCTTTCAACAAATTGTAAACCATTCCCTATTTATTAAGGCACTTGTATTTGCAACCCGGCCATTTCAGACTTTTGCAATTTTATTACATAAATATTGATAACAAAATTTAAAAGAGAGTAGAATATTATTAACTTTCCTTCTAAAACTATTAAAAAATTATCTTCTCTCTCAAGTACCTGTGTATTGCACACCTAAAATGATTGAACCAAATTTTTTTTGTGTCTTTTTTTATTTCAACCTTAATGCAAAGAAATAATAACAATATAATACAATACAAATAAACACTGAAAGTGTAGAGTATTGATTGTTTTCTTTAATATTATGATAAATGTTAATCTACCCTCATTAAAAACTTAAATGACTATAAAAATGTACCTGTTATTTGATAACACCTGGAATGTTATTGACACTTCAACAAACATGTAACACTTCATAAGTTTTAAGCATCTGTACCTGTAGTATTCTTAGTCTCACTGCAGGCAGGGTGTGCCAAACTCCTACCTGTAGTATTTTTAGTCTCACTGCAGGCAGGGTGCGCCCAACTCCTACCTGTAGTATTCTTTTTCTCCCTGCAGGCAGGGTGCACCCAACTCCTACCTGTAGTATTTTTAGTCTCACTGCAGGCAGGGTGCACCCAACTCCTACCTGTAGTATTATTAGTCTCACTGCAGGTAGGGTGGACCTAACTCCTACCTGTAGTATTCTTTGTCTCACTGCAGGCAGGGTGCACCCAACTTCTACCTGTAGTATTATTAGTCTCACTGCAGGTAGGGTGGACCTAACTCCTACCTGTAGTATTCTTTGTCTCACTGCAGGCAGGGTGCACCCAACTTCTACCTGTAGTATTATTAGTCTTACTGCAGGTAGGGTGGACCTAACTCCTACCTGTAGTATTCTTTGTCTCACTGCAGGCAGGGTGCACCCAACTTCTACCTGTAGTATTATTAGTCTCACTGCAGGTAGGGTGGACCTAACTCCTACCTGTAGTATTCTTTGTCTCACTGCAGGCAGGGTGCACCCAACTTCTACCTGTAGTATTCTTAGTCTTACTCCAATCTTTATTGACAAGGATTGCCAGTTTTCAGGGTTTTCTCCTTTCACACTCTCTTCGTCCCCATAAAAACTGGGTGTTGAACTTGGCATTAAACAACATTCAAACAAACAAACAATTGATGGATGGATGGATGGATGGTCAGTCAAAAATGGGTCAGCTACATTTACTGAACTGTACTGCCATAAAAAATCTTGTTGAAGTTTGCACATTGTTCAGTACCATAAAATAGTACATTCTTAGAATTGTGTCTTTGCAGATATGTGGTAAAACAGCTACATTATCAGTCACCTTGCAGTTAAATGTTGCTATGAACTTTCCAGATATCTGATAAAACAGCTACATTATCAGTCACCTTACAGTTAAATGTTGCTATTAACTTTGCAGATATCTGGTAAAACAGCTACATTATCAGTCACCTTACAGTTAAATGTTGCTATTAACTTTGCAGATATCTGGTAAAACAGCTACATTATCAGTCACCTTACAATTAAATGTTGCTATTAAAACCAACCTGGAATATTGTGAACTACAGATACCATTCTATAACAAGTAACTTATAGTCAAAATACAATGACCTGTCAGGTATTTTTTACCTATTGGTCAACCAATTCTTAATACAGATAACAGCTGTTTAGAAAACTGCTTCAATCTGTTTTCTTTAAAGCTCTTCATCAGTGTTAGCTTGGACATTTAAACTCTACGGCAATCTATCCAGTAAAGTTACAGGAGTCATGCATGATAGTTGCAATTTAAATGTCCAGCTCTTTCTGAGTAAGAGCTGTAAAGAAAACAGATTGAAGCAGTTTTCTAAACAGCTGTTATCTACTTTTGAAATTGATTGAGCAATAGGTAGAAAATACCTTGACAGGTCATAGTATTTTGACTATAACACGGAAAGAATTATTTGGAATATTGTGATCAACAGATACCATTCTATAACAGGTTAGTTAACATGGCAAGAATTATTTGGAATATTGTGATCAACAGATACCATTCTATAACAGGTTAGTTAACATGGCAAGAATTATTTGGAATATTGTGAACTACAGATACCATTCTGTAACAGGTATGTTACTCTGCTTGCATTATGTTCAGTATTGTCAACAACAGATACCATTCTGTAACAGGTATGTTACTCTGCTTGCATTATGTTCAGTATTGTCAACAACAGATACCATTCTGTAACAGGTATGTTACTCTGCTTGCATTATGTTCAGTATTGTCAACAACAGATACCATTCTGTAACAGGTATGTTACTCTGCTTGCATTATATTCAGTATTGTCAACAACAGATACCATTCTGTAACAGGTATGTTACTCTGCTTGCATTATGTTCAGTATTGTCAACAACAGATACCATTCTGTAACAGGTATGTTACTCTGCTTGCATTATGTTCAGTATTGTCAACAACAGATACCATTCTGTAACAGGTATGTTACTCTGCTTGCATTATGCTCAGTATTGTCAACTACAGATACCATTCTATAACCGGTATGTTAATTGGTAAAAGTAAATTAAATGAATAATGTAGATCAATGTACATAAAAGCATGTACAATATATGTCGGAAATGGCACATTTAACGGGGTACTTGAAAGAGCTTTCAAAAAAGGAAGAAAGTCATTGGCAAATATGTCTTACTCTGTATGGATGCTTAGCTAAATCTATTTCTACTTACTCCATTCGAACATTCTCTGTAGATTATTTGTATCAAGAAATAACACAGTTTAAGTCACTTGAGCTGTAACCGGGTAGATAGAGCGTCAGGTTTTAACTTTTTATCAAGTTAAGTGTTACTATAGTAGGTTGCGTTATGAATAACAAAACAACATGTCCAGCACAATTTCTTTATTTAGTTATCTCAAATTTTCCTTCTTGTTTAAATTGTAAGGAACCATTTCTGATATCAATGTTTTAATATTTTGATATTTGACTTTCACACTCACAAAGTCTTATTTTCTAAGAAATAACAGCTATGTTATAGTATAATTTTTCATAATTCATTCTAAACATTTTTATTTCTATTTGTTCTGCCAATTGTACTGCAGTAAAAATCCTATTTTAGTTTGGTGATTTGTAGGCTGAACTGTACTGCCATAAAAATCTTATTTAGTTTTCTGATTTGTCTACATCCTCACAAGTCAGGGTTTCTGTGTCCACATGTGTCCACGAACCCCTGGCAAACTTAGCTAGGAAATTCCCGGGCTAGAAGATTTTCATATGACGTCAATCCTTTAAAATATCAACTAATGAAATTGCTTGAAAGAAGCAAGTGTTTGGCAGTAGTCATTCTTACTCATTCTGGAGTGTGAAGAAAACGTAACGCAACTAAATAATAACACGTTAATAACAAACTATTAACACTACTGTACAAAATACACTGATTTTCGCATGGTCTATGCAACACATCCGTTTGGTTTATTTACAATCGACATCGGGATATCCCATAACCAAGTCGTGAATGAAAGCGAGCATTTGATTGGCTACATTAAGGTATGATGTAGCCAATCAAAATAGTGACTTCTAGGCTGGGAATTTCCTAGCTAAGTTTGTCAGTGGTTTGTGGACACATGTGGACAAAGAAACCCTGACTTGTGAGGATGATTTGTCTATCAATGACAGTACTGAAAAACAAAAACGACGATGGTCTGATTAATTGGTTTGTGCTATTATTTAAATGTACAAAAAATACATGTTTATTTTTTTATGTGGTTTTCAAAACAGAATGTTATGTTGTGTCTAGGTTTATGATTAAAAATTGCCACATAGTCATTCAGAGTTTTTAATATTTTTTGGTTTTCAGAGGACAGATATTATTGTATGATGGTAATTGTACTCAGGGTAACATAATGTTATCTCCAGATAAAAGAATTCTTGTGTGGAATATAGGTCAGTATCATATTACCATAGTTATTATGGAAACTTTCCATCTCAAATTGGTAAATATTAGTTTATAGGAGCTCTTTTTTTATTATCCATTAAAAGACTGACTAACTAGTTAAAAAAATAAGCACCATTTTCAGTAATATTTTAGCTATCCGACCAGTTTTATTTTTAGAGATAGTATTTTTTGAAAAAAACAGTGATTTATTGTGGAATTAAAGAGTTTAATTTTTGCCATGAACTTCAGCGTCGTTCACATAAAAAGTAACAAAGCCTCTTTGTTCAATGTCTTGATGAAAACTATGTAATTCATTTTTTAAGTGTGTTTAAAGTTAATGTTATATGTAGATGTTTCGTATCAGAGCAAAACTGTACCCATCTCACAGTTATTTATAAATGTTTATCTTCAAGCAGTAACCGATAAAATATCAATTATGTATTTTTTTTTATATGCTCAGGTTGAATGGTTGCAAAAAAACATACAATTAAATTTTGTTACAATTTGTTTTTGTTCCATCTGAGCTCACATTCAATTGTGGCTAGGTTGCCGAGTGGTTAAGGCTAGTTAGTCATCAAATATTGATCACATGGTCTGTCAACACTGAGGTTGGGGATTTGAGTCTCCCTGCAGGCAGGTTATACTAAGCTCCAATCTTTATTGACAAGGATTCCCAATTTTCCTACCGAAGGTCAGGGTTTTCTACAGGTACTCTGGCTTTTTTCCCCAGTAAAAACTGATACCACAATATACAGTCATTGGACAAAAGTAGCTGAAAAGTTGCTGCAAGTGGCATTAAACACCATTCAAACAAACAACAAAAATATTCAGTTGTCTATAGGTGAGAAATTACAGGCTCCTGGGACCCTCAAATTAATATTATTGTCAAGTTTTTGTTATATTGTCATATTTTAGGGACCAAGTTCAATGTAAAGACACCAATCATATCATTTATATTGTCATATTTTAGGGACCAAGTTTAATGTAAAGACACCAATCATATCATTTTATATTGTCATATATTAGGGACCAAGTTTAATGTAAAGACACCAATCATATCATTAGATGCCAGTGTTAGTTTTACTGATAGTAAACAGAGTAACTTGTATGAGGATCCATTTTGTATTGGACAAAACTCTTATGCTCAGGTACAGTTAGAAAGGATTTCTTTTATATATATTTGATTAATAAATAACAAAAAAAATGCTGCTATTGAAAAAAACAACATTATTTTTTAAATTGTGGAATGTCAACAGACACTATTGTTGCTAAATGTTAGAAACATAATTCCAATAATTATAGAAAATTGTACGGTTGTGATAAAATACAACATAGTAGAGTTGTTGTGTATATTCATGCAATAACTTTTCTTCTAATATGTCCAGTTATCCTCAAATAATATATTCCTTGATATATCCACCTGCCAAAAGATCTATTATATTATACATGTCCCAGAAATTATTTATATTGTAGTTTTGTGACAATAGCTTTGCAAAGCTTTATTTGTTCCAACTTTATTTTAAACAATAACAACTTATTGTCACATTTTCTGATTATATACCCTCGCTGTTGGAGAACCAAGTTTGTTTACTTTAGTGGTGTATATAAAATTGTATATTGAAATATATGTTGTGTTGAAAAATCATTAAATAACTTTATAAATATATAATCTTTATATTTAAAAATGGTTTTACATCCCTAAAAATTAGGTAAATATTTTAACAATTCAACATAAATACATGGGGAGGAACATATGGAATAGCCCAAATAATACAATGTAAGGAGGCTAAACACAACAAGGATGTTCATGTTTAATTAATCAAGGCTGGTATGATGTTGTTCTATATGTACCTCATTTTACATTTTATTTTCAAACATTTTTTCCATATTTAATATTATTGTATATGACTATTGCCCTATGATTATCAGACAGTGTATAATGTAATACACGTTGCCAAGGCAAATTATCCATAAATGTAATAGTGACCTTACTAATAAAGTATGAGATATTTTCTTTTATACATTTTAGTTTGATCAGCTGTGTACATGCTAATGAAGTTTACACATTACTACCGACAGATAATTTCGGATGTCTGAGCTTTAGCCACTTTTGAAACAATTGGGAATTCACACCACTGCTCTCCATGTTTAATTATAACTAAGGATACACTGTATCACAAAGAATAACTTAAGATTCTTTATAAGAAACAACACACAAAAATCCTTGTATTGACTATTTTAATTATTACTTAGCAATGGATTACCTGGTACCAGGGTCATACATACCTGTTGCTATGTTTACTGAATTAATGTTTAGAAAAATGAAGATTTTATTACAAAATTGTCTAAATAAATTATGAATTAATATTTTTCAGTTGTTTTTCAAGGTTCCAGAATTTACACATTCAGGTTGTTATATAGATCCAAAAACTGTTCAAGTTTCCCCAAATACAAAGTTTAAACTTACTACTGGTGAGTATTATTCTGTCTGAGTTCATGTGTGTTGCTTTAAGAAATTAAAATATTATTTTGAAATGACATCTGTTCAGTCTGTATTTGGTTGAACTACTTTTAAAGGGATTAATTGGCCTGCTCATTATGATCAAGTTTTGCAATATCAGTGTGGTAACTACATTTTTGCATGAACAAAAATAGTCCAGAAAACAAACATGTTACATGACAAGTTGTAATGGGTGTGCTAATGTTCTCTGTCTTGTTTTGTATCCCAGGCCACAAATGTTGCTGAAATTGTGACATAATTTAGGATTTTCTGGCTGTGACGGCAGCAGGTTTAACATTTTAACATTTTGTTTAATATAATAGTCAGTTTAAGCCATAGATCTATCAGTGACACATGTCATCTGACCTTGACCACCAATAAATAAAATACATGTATTACATTAGACTTTGGATTAAGTCAATTTGTCAGTAAACGTGTATTGTAGGATGACAATATTTGATGGGTTGCAGATGAATGCTAAACAGCAGTCTGAAAAGTGTAACTTGACATTGACCTAAATTTCAGGGTCCAGTTTGTTTTTTTTTTTTTTTTTTTTTTTTTTGGGGGGGGGGGGGTGGGGGGGGGGGGTTGCTTATAGGTTGTTCATTAGCAGTGCATGACAGTCTGGTAGGTGTCACCTGACCTTGACCTTTATATAAGTGGGTAGAGCACTGGAAACCCTCCTAATATAGTTACCATCTTAGAAATGTGCTATTTATATATTGTCTTATTTTAAATTGGATATATTGTCTTCTTTGTAGTTCAAGAATACATCACAGCAGAGTACAAGATATGGAATATACATGGGGATGTATTGACCAGTAATATTCCGATAACTGGGCAGAAAGCCTGACACAATTTCCATATCCAGTTGCATGCTGGGATACATGCATTTTGATCAAATCATGGGTTTGTGCAATCAAGACAAAAGTTATGTTTTTCAATATTTTTATACAAAAATGCGAAATAAAATATTCAAGTAATTACAGGTATTGTTATTGTAAAGCCTTGATCTTTGGTAATACAGATCTATATGATGACATTTACTAGTATGAAATATAGCTTTGATCAAAAGATTTCAATTTAAATGGTAAAAATTTGTCATTCTGAGTGAAGAAATTACCCTCTTAAATTTGACAAAAGTTTTAAAGATCTCCAATACCAAGAATATATATATGTGATACACATTTCCATCATCTGTCCACACCTACATAAGTACATATACTTTCTATGCTATTCACTTGAATTGTTAGCTTCGTTAAGTTATGTCCATTCAGTATTTTAGCTCTCTGCATAAATAGTGTACATATGAATTTTATCACATTTGGTGACTGTTTCTGGTCGCTTTGTCAAGGTTGCTATGGTTAAAATAAGGAAAGCTATAAATGCTCCTCCTGCTCCTACTATAGCTACCCACAGGCACCATGAGGTGTCCCAGTCCATTGAGGTCACCTGTACTCCATATACAATAACACCGGCTAAACAACACACAGCTGAAAATTCATTTATATCAGATATCTTTCAATAACTTTAAAAAAAAATTTTGAATACAAATAAAAGCTAAAAGTATTTTTATTGCTAATTTATTTTGATTTCCTTTACAAAACAGTTTTGCGATTGTGCTTTGCAATATTAGTTATGCTAGCATTTAAAGGTAAAATTGTGTACATTTGAATTTTTTAAAGCACTTTTTAATATTGTGAAGTGAGTAACTGTTTATAATGATGAATCTGTTTAAAATTGTGCATGATATAATTGGATGTTATTACCTGATAACAAACAACATATGGCCATTGATCCCAGCATGCACCTGTAGTATAAACCCAATGCTACATACATGTAAACTGGTAAAACTACCAGAGGTAGAGCTAGAAATATTAATGCCAAACATTCTAATCCACGTACAGCTTTCAACCAATCTGAAATAGAGAAACAGAATGGTACTATTTGGCAGGTATGTTTTGATACCTTGGAATCCCATTTACATTTTTTTTGGGCCTCAGTGGGGTTGTCTACTTTTGAACATGTGGTCTGTCAAAACAAAGAGTACCGGTTAGAGTCCCACTGTGGGCAGGGTATGCTTGACTCCAATCTTAATTGACAATGATTTCCAGTTTCCTACTGAAGTTCCGGGGTTTTCTTCAGATACTCCAGCTTCCTCCCCCAAATCTAGACACCATGATTTATCTGAAAAACTGCTGAAAGTGGCATTAAACAACAATTACATGTGTGTGTGTGTTTCTTAACATCTTGTCAGATTCATTTTCATGTGTCTTCCATAAAGCAAATATTTTCTAGCAGACCCTTACTAACTTCATCCTATTCAACAAAGGTCTTGTGTCAATTTGTTGGAATAAATGTCTTGTAGTGGAATATTTTTGTATAATGTCTTACATTAATCAACGTTTTCCATAGCAAGTATTATGTGATCTTATGTATGCAAGATTTTAAGAAAATGGGTGAATAAAATGAATTAACAGATAACAGAAAAACAACACATGTAAAACAGTTAACTTTTGACTAAAGATGTATTAAGAGGGGGGGGGGGGGGGGTCCATTAACAGGTTAACATTTTTTAGCTCACCTGGACCGAAGGTCCATGTGAGCTATTGCTATCACTTGGCGTCCGTCGTCCGTCGTCCGTCGTAAACTTTTTCAAAAATCTTCTCCTCTGAAACCACTGGGCCAATTTTTTTCAAACTTGGCCACAATCATCCTTAGGGTTCCTAGTTTCAAGTTTGTACCCAGGGTGTTGATCAACAGACAAATATGGCCGCTGTTACTAAAAATAGAACATGGGGGTCAACACAGGTTTTTGATCATTATCTAAAAAACTATAATAGCTATAGAGAAAACCGTTACTTCAAATTGATCAGCACATTAAGGTCTACAATAGTTGCTATTAGTGCGAAGTTGTGTATTGGCTTCTTGTAGGAGTTATTGCCCTTTTTTGACGATTTTTGACAAAATTTTTGGTATTTAAAATATAACCTGAAAAATATACGAGGTAGAGTGAAACTGTAAATGGCAAAAATGATCAGCAATAAAAGCCCTACAATTCACTTGATTGGTCTGAAATTGTCAGATGACTCTTTATATGAGTTATTGCCCTTAAATGGTAATTTTTTATGAAATTTTCCGTTTTTGTCCTGTAACTTTAAAACTATAACAGCTAGAGTAAAACTGTAAATAGCAAAAATGATCAACAATACAAGCCCTACAATTCACTATATTAGTCTGAAATTGTCAGATGACTCCTTATAGGAGTTATTGCCCTTAAATGGCAATTTTTTATGAAATTTTCCGTTTTTGTCCTGTAACTTGAAAACTATAGCAGCTAGATTGAAACTGTAAATTGCACAAATGATCAGCAATAAAGACCCTACAATTCACTTGATTGGTCTGAAATTGTCAGATGACTCCTTATATGAGTTATTGCCCTTAAATGGTAATTTTTTATGAAATTTTCCGTTTTTGTCCTGTAACTTTAAAACTATAACAGCTAGAGTAAAACTGTAAATAGCAAAAATGATCAACAATACAAGCCCTACAATTCACTATATTAGTCTGAAATTGTCAGATGACTCCTTATAGGAGTTATTGCCCTTAAATGGCAATTTTTTATGAAATTTTCCGTTTTTGTCCTGTAACTTGAAAACTATGGCAGCTAGATTGAAACTGTAAATTGCACAAATGATCAGCAATAAAGACCCTACAATTCACTTGATTGGTCTGAAATTGTCAGATGACTCCTTATATGAGTTATTGCCCTTAAATGGTAATTTTTTATGAAATTTTCCGTTTTTGTCCTGTAACTTTAAAACTATAACAGCTAGAGTAAAACTGTAAATAGCAAAAATGATCAACAATACAAGCCCTACAATTCACTGTATTAGTCTGAAATTGTCAGATGACTCCTTATAGGAGTTATTGCCCTTAAATGGCAATTTTTTATGAAATTTTCCGTTTTTGTCCTGTAACTTGAAAACTATAGCAGCTAGATTGAAACTGTAAATTGCACAAATGATCAGCAATAAAGACCCTACAATTCACTTGATTGGTCTGAAATTGTCAGATGACTCCTTATAGGAGTTATTGCCCTTAAATTGCAATTTTTTATGAAATTTTCCGTTTTTGTCCTGTAACTTAAAAACCATAGCAGCTAGAGTGAAATAATAAATTGCAAAAATGATCAGCAAAAAAGCCCTACAATTCATTTAATTGGTCTGAAATTGTCAGATGACTCCTTATAGGGGTTATTGCCCTTAAATGACAATTTTGTTAAGAAATTTTCCATTTTTGTCCTGTAACTTGAAAACTATAGTAGCTAGATTAAAACTGTAAATTGCACAAATGATCAGCAATAGAAGCCCTACAAATGATTGCTTAGTCCAAAAATTGCAACATGACTCTTTATAGGAGTTATTGCCCTTTCATCATGAATTTGGGCATATGAACAGTTTTTTAATTATAAATTAGTCTATAACACACCTATTAGTAGAGTAAAACTGTAAATTTCTAAAGTACCCTAAAGGACAATGCCTAAAAACCATTTAATTTTCAGAAATTGTGGATGGCACCTTATAGGAGTTATTGTATTTAACAAATTTTTTGAAGAAATGTTTAGTTTTTGCACAGTAACTTAAAAACTATAACAACTAGACTGAAACTGTTAATTTCAAAAATTTTAATATAGTTTAAGTCATTTGGATTCCAGGTGAGCGATTACAGGCTCCTGGGAGCCTCTAGTTTTATTTTTCCAAAAACAGATAACAGTAAATTTAAAATAATGATAACAGATAACAGCAATATACATGAGAAAACAAATTTAAAAACTGATAACAGCAGAATGTCATCAAAGGGCACTACTATTTACAGCAAACAAGGTTGTTATTTTCATTATAACAGTTAACAACAATGTCAATTTTTAAGACAACAGATAACAGCTAATGATTGAAAAACAGTTTACAGTTGCTTCATTTTCAAAAAACATTTAAAACACCTATAAAAATGCCCAAAACACATTAACAGAAAATATCTTGCCCCCTCCCCCCCCCCTAATTAACAGAAAACTGGTTTTCTTTTCACAACAATAAAGTCAACTTTTAAGAAAAAATGGCAACTGCTTATGATTAAAAACAGCTAACAGATGAAATGGTGGATTTATTTTAATAAAAAAGCCAGTTAACATAGGTGTCAAATTGGCCAAAACACATTAGCAGAAAAGATCCAGCCTCCCCCTTCATTTATATATTCCAGAGAAATGTCAGGTAGGACTATGCACTGTCTTCACCCTGTGACTCCATATAAACTTTTAAATGAATAGATGATTTTAGGTATGTTCAGTGATGCTTGAATAAGGTATTCAGTTTATGCAATTGATATATGATACGTGTTAAATCGTCTTCATTAAATTACTTATCCTAACATATAGGTATAAACATATGAAACGGGGTTTTATTGTCAGATAACATGATAACAAATAACAGCAATTAAAATGAGAAAACAGAAAACGGTGAGTTAAAAAATTTTAAAAACCAGATAACAGCAGAATCTTATTGAAGGGCGATTCGGCTAGAAAATGTATGTATTCATAGGAAGACTCGGTTACATTTAAAAATTGGTGAATAACATGAATTAACAGATAACAGAGAAAACATCGATAAAACAGTGTTTTGACTATTAACAGCAAACAGGGTTTTTATTTTCATTTTAACAGTTAATAACAATGTCAATTTTGAAGAAAACAGTCAAACAGTTAACAGTTGCATTAAAAAAAACAGTTCAAAGACGTGTAAAAATGCCCAAAACACATTTCAAGAAAAGATCTTACCCCCCCCCCCCCCCCCCCCTCTTTTATTGATGATTTACAACAGCATTAGAAGAATGTTAAAATGTAAAAGTTGGTTCAAGTTATTATGGATCGCTTGAGTGCACAAATTAAACGTATTGCCATTTGCAAAAAATGAAGGCTTTATAACGGTTTATAATTAATTGCTTTTGAATTTTTCTGTGAGTTAAAATATGAAACAGATCCTTTTTATCATTATGTTAAAAAGCATTGTCACCTCAATTTGTCCCGATATTAAATTAAGGTAAAACTTTTCTTGTGTATTTGTTAACTTCGATCTCATTCATCCAAAAATTTGTATGTATTCACAGCTTGTAGTAAAGATCGTCGTTGCAGTCTGTTTATGTTTTAGGCGTGCTTATCCTCCCCCCCCCCCACCCCCTTTTTTTTGCAAGAGGAGAGCAAGTGAATGATTTAATTTTAATTAGATTGTTAATTGACGAAATATATCTGTTTCTGTTAGAACATTCATATGTTTTAACTCTTACAACTACCCCGCGCTTTGTAAGATATTTTTATAAACCAAATTTGTGAAAGCAAGAATTTGCATAATGATTTCAACTTTGGTTTAAATCGCCACCTTTCTGCAAATTTACCTATTTTAATAACTATACATATGTCAAAAAATTAACCTGATTTATGCAGTAAAATGGTTTATAATGATATTCAGGGAGATGAGATAATGTAAGGTTTAAATGACATATACATTTTAAAATATAATAATATTTGTTGTATTCAGAAATTCGGAATTTTTCAAATATTCTTTCTGATTCTATGCAGCTATTTATAGGGAAGTTGTATTCGTATCGTGACACCAATGGGATATATAAACGTAGAGGTTCTTATTGTTTGTCGTGAATCTTTTAGACCGTTAACTTGGACAACTTGAAGCGAAAGCCAGCATATATGCAATAAAAAAGGTAATGGAACTGTTTAACAGGAACAAGAAGACTCGTATTATTAACTATTTAATGCTTTAAAGCAAAGGTACAAGTTTTTATACTTACTACAAAAAAGTTTTAATCTTTCAAAAATTTTAACTTTCACAATAATATAAGTTTGGAATGTATATAAAATAGTTTTTAAAAATACCCACTCAAACATCATTTTTATAAATTTTAAGAAAATATAATTGCAGTGGGTGGTATATTAAATTTGCATTTTAATCATTATAAGGTAAAACATGCCACCTGAATTGTATAGTACATGTATATAAACACTTAAAAATCGAGAATTTGTATACAAGAATTTTCAAATATATGTAATTTATAGTGATTTAACGTGCTTTTTAAAAATAGAATATCTGATCAAAAATCTAATTATTGCCTGTCCTTTATTCAGTTGAAGTCATACATTATAAATTCATAGCTACAGGGAGCTATTGATACAGTAACCGGTTTGATGTTACACCCAAACACCTTCATAAAATCACACAGCTATATAAACATTATTGTATCGTGCCCACGTCAAATAGTTTAAATTTATTCATCGATCGAAGTCACATCTAAATATTTGCACTTAGGTAATCCAGGATTAGCATCTTGGTTGCGGACCCCTCCCTGCTAGTAGCAAGGAAATTTTTGTTAATACTTATCATGCAGGCTACTTGGATACGATTCTGCAATCATTATTTCAGCATAAAATTTAGTAGATTTATCATCTATAGCAATTTTTTTATTTACAATCAAGTTAAGTAATGAAGTTGTCGTCTTCTTATTACTTTCAGTGGTTTCTTATTATTATGCTTTCGACCTTTTTTGTTTGGTGATAAACGCTAAATACAGTTGAATAGAGGAAAATGTGCATTTGTGCATTTGTATGTGCAGTTGTTCCACGTGCGTTGTTTGATCTGACCCATGGAATGAAAGGTGGGAGGGGACTTGAACACTATCATTGACTTATCATTGATGCTACATCGAAATTGTTTGTCAACTCAATTAGTAAGTGAATTTGGAATTGTATATATATATATAACTTAGTTTTGTATACCATACCTTCAGCAAAGTATAACTTAGTTTTGTATACCATACCTTCAGCAAAGTATTCAACATGATCCCTTTGAAAACATTCCTTGTGATCCGGTTTGTTACAGTTTCCATCCCTCCATAATCCAACATACAAAAATCTGGTTCCATCGTACCCCCAGCTAGCACAACCAAACGCTAAAACTTGACACACAGCTGCCGCTATCAAAGCTATTGTGGCTATTAGTGGAAGGCTAGCGGCACCAATCACACGACTAGCTGCCATTATATCAATATTACTATATATGGGATTATTTTCTCATTTACAAGCGATGAATACCTGTCAGATCAAGTCACGTGACTACATGTCATTATAAAATTCCATTCACTTTTACAAGGTCTAGAACTAATCGAGTAAAATGAACATTAGCTGATTTGAAGATTAACAAGTTACTTAATAACCATATCTGTCTACCCATGCCTTAATTTAAATCTGAATCGTTGTATCCCCCCCCCCACCTCAGACCAATAGAATAATTTTTACAGTTCCATTCGTTTATCGTTTGCAATTTGTTTTCCCAACCTTGTACATGATCGCTTTATTAGAGTTCCTTACAATATGTGAATGTTACCACAATTAATCTTTAAGCTTAGCATTTTTAACAAGTAGTCGATTTATACAACAGATAGCGTCATTTTTTCGTTAGACCCTTTGAATATAGTTGTAAAACGACGTCATCAGACGTTGAAAGAGGTTGTTTTACTTGCTAGTATGTATATTTTAAGTTAGTTTTTTAAATACGTTTGGTCAGTTCATTCAATAAAATTAGAAATCAGTGATTGCACAAATTATATATAAATAAATAAATAGATATTAAAACTAGAAATTCTGCATCTGTATGAACTTTCCTCCATTTTTATTTCGTCGATTTGTTTTCCAGAATTTTGACAATCTTATACACATCATCTACACATACGATACTTATTATATGTGGCATTTGATAAAATTGTTTGAAACTATGTTAATTGTTGCCAATATTTCTGGCAATAATGTGACTATATGCGTCTTACTAATGAGTACACCTCCTTCATGGATCTATATTTGAGGAATCTGAAATTCAGAAATCTCTGTGCTATGTATTAAAGCAAGTAACCAATTACAAACCTGAGATAAAGTATTCAATATGCCAAATCCCGTAACACATTTTATGGTCGTATAAACAACGACCATACTTCCATAGGCCAACATAATGCACTCCATCAAAAGCCCAGTAAGGCGCAGCACATGAAAGGATTTCTCCAATGGCTGCCAGTAACATACAAACACTGGCTATCCACAACATGCACTTTACCGTACACATTTTTGCAGAAACAAAAGTCCTGCCTAAATAATAAAAGTTGAGCTATATTTTAATCACGTGGTAACATTCATGAAGACACAATATTGCTACTATGCAACTGAAACTGATAATCCTTTTAAAATATAGCCTGTACGGACATTATATTTTAAAGTGCAATGTGGGTTGTAAAGGGAAAAATACAATAAACCAGAGGCTTTCAATAGCTTGTATTGCTCACCTGATTTTATATGCAATGAAAATGGCATTTCCCTGATGTTTAAGTTAGTCCTGTAATTTTACATTTTCTACTAGCTGGCTTAAATAACATTATCTTTGTTGAGACCATCCAATGAATCTTGCTGTATTGGTTTCAACTGGTTCAATAGTTCAGATAGTAAGCTATTTTCACATTTTTGTAGGTTTCTATGTGAAATTAATTGCAGTCATCGTGATTTTTTTTTATCAAATAAGCAAACAGAAACTTTGGATAAACTTTCACATACAATATGGCTTGAATCGGCTTTGCATATTCTGCAGTTTAAGAAAAGATGGCATTTAAATAGAGTCCTCTGTTTAACTTGTGATAAAATGGCAACTTAAAATGGCTATGATGGCCATTTTTTTTGTCTTACTGGCATAAAAAAATTTGACTATGACCATTCGATCAATATTCATAATAACTTTTTGTTTTGATTGGTTAACTGGTTACAGAGGAGAAGCCTTTTTAAAGGCTCCTGTATAAAAGTAAGTCCAGTGGTGGCGGCCATTTTAAATTTTAATTGGCATAAAAACACACTTGATATAGGACCATCCAAGCAATATTGCTACTACGTTTTGTTTCGATTTTTAACCGGTTTCAGGGAAGAAGTCTTTCAAAAAGTGTTCCCATTGGGTCTTATGTCAAACTAAGTCCTACGATGGCGGCCATTTTAAATTTCTGATTAGCATACAAAACATAAACTTTATAGAGGATTATCTTATGAATACTTGTGATGAGTTTTGTTTCTATTGTTTAACCAGTTTTAGAACAGATGCCTATTTACACTTTTTCCCATAGGGTCCTATGTTAAACTCAGTCCTGTGGTGGCGGCGATTTTGAATTTCCGATTGGCATAAAAATTCAATCTTAATAGAGGACCATACAACCAATACTAGTAGTAAGTTTGTTTCGATTGGATAACTGGTTTCAGAGAAGAGGTCTTTTAAAACTTTTTTCCTATAGGGTCCAATGTTAAATTAAGTCCCGCGGTGGAGGCCATATTAGATTTCCAAAAAAAAAAAACCAAAAAAAACCCGCAAACTTTGTAAAGGTGTATTTAATAAACATTCTGACCAAGTTTGGTTTAAATTGGCCAAGTGGTTTCAGAGAAAAAGATCAAAATCTAAAAAGTTTACAGACCCGACGAAGAAGTGGTAGCAATAGCTTACATGACCCTTTGGGTCGGGTGAGCTAACAAGAACAGACATAATAGTAATTGTCAAGTGACAAAATTTAAAGTTATCTTGAATTTTTGATCAAATGAACAAACCTTGAGGAGAATCATCCAATAAACATTCACATACATGTGGCTTCACCAGCTTTGCATTTTCGTCTATTTTTAAATTCTTTCTATAGCGATTCCTGTTTGTCTTAGTAGGTAATGGTGGCCATTTCGAATCCTAGTCAACTCGTACCTCAAACAACTCGTACCCTTCCAACTCGTACCTCTACCAACTCGTACCTTTGCATTATTTGGTATAATGAAAAGGGTCACAATCTGAAAATTGCTGAAATTCTGTAAACTAAAAAATAATTTTTAAATATTAATTATCATATTTATTGCACAGCACTAATGCACAAATAAATACATAGCCAGAAAACAAAACCATTAAACACAGGACAATTTTAAAACAAAATGCATATCTCATAAGACATATATTTTAAAATCGGCGCTTACGTAACACCAGTCTTTGGTAGTCTATAGGCACTATAAACCGAACAGGTTGTTGAAATTTGCACTGAATTTGTATTTTTTTATATAACTGCAAAATAATTGAAAAAGGTTAGAACATTTTAATATATTTTTTATCTAATTTACAGTATATAATTTTATTTAGAACACTCTGTACAGAATATTCAGATTTACCATATTAAAATTCAAAGGTACGAGTTGGTAGGGTACGAGTTGATCAAGGTACGAGTTCACCTGCACCCACAATTTCAAATGCCTAATTGGCATAAAAAAATCCTTAACCTTCCAATAAATAATTCTGATAAGTTTTTTGTCCATTCCGTAACCGGTTTCAGCGGAGAAGTCTTGTAAAAGAAATCCCCTTGGGGATCTTTTTTAAACTAATTAAGCTTGCGGTGGTAGCAATAGACTTTGTGGAGGGCTACTCGGTAAACATGCACCTATAATATTGTTTCAATCAGCTCGGCAGTTTCTGAGAAAAGACATTTGAACATAATTGGTCCTCTGTTAAATTTTATTCCGCAGTAGCGGTAATTTTTAATTATGGAGTGACATAAAAAGCATAAACTTCAACGAGGACCTGCGTCCGCAGAGTACTGGTGGTAAGTTTTATTTCAATTGGGTAACAGGTTTGAGAAAATAAGCCTTTTTAAACGTTTTCGCTATGGGGTCCTATGTTAAACTAAGTCTCATGCAGTGGCAGCCATTTCAAATCAGAATAATAAAACATAAAGCGTATAGAGGACCATCCAAACAATATATTGCTGATAAGTTTTATTACTTAGTTTCAAAGAATCTAGCCTTTTTAAACATTAATAAACATAGGAGCCTAAGTTAAATTTGGTTTTGCGGTTGTGACATTTTATTTTTTCGATCAGAAATTTAAAAAAGTATAAACTTCGTAAAGGTCCCTACAATTTGTACTCCCAAGTTTAGTCCCATCTTTTGGGAGAAGAACAATATAAGCAGAGGCACGCAATTATATATCTCTGGTCAAAGTTTAAAGACGAATACAAAGTGTTGCTGAATTGATCTTTGTCGTTTAGGGTACTACTCGAATTTACAAAGAGTACAATTTCTCGTCAAAACCGAAACGGCGAGGTACATTTTTGGATACAAGTATGTACCCGGGTACATTTTTGTAGTACCCTATACGACAAAGACCAATTAAGCCAAAGTGATGACAATAGCTCATATTAATGCTCATGTGTAAAGAGAACTTTTTATGTGGAATAAATAGATTAATTTATCTTTTAATTGCATTAGCATGATTATGTGTTTTCTCTGTAATAAGAAAGATATAAATGTCTTTAAAGTATGATCTTTTTTCTTGATAACAAGAAAAAAAACTATAAGGCTTTTGACCAAGGGACGTATACGCCATTTGGAAAGATAAAACAGATGAGTCTTTCAAGGTTAGAATACGTCGTTTTCAAGATAGGTAGTTAGATGTATCCTGTCATGTGATTAATGATATCACGTGATTTTATTTAGGGCATTTTCCTCAACGCACCGTCATTTAACATCGTGTGAACGTCATAAAACGGAATAAAACTTGACCCCTTTCCATAAATTTTATGTTTAGCGTTGGCTTTGCACTCCGGCACAACACAACCCAGGTTACGTTTTGCATCGTTTTATGCCGTCCCATTTCGTATCAAGTGTAGCCGTTTTATATTAAAAGTGCCCTAAATTTTTTATGACGTCACGTGATCAGTATTACAATTTTCACCTCCTTTAACGAGATAATATCTTAAAAACGACGTTGTCGCGTGAGATATGCAAGTCCCGTGAAAATTGCAAGCACGCATGTGCAAAATATTATTTCTTTAAAAGTCACTTCCGCCGTGAGAAACGCAAGTTTGACTCCTTTCTATTCAAAATTTCCGGTTTTATAGGTATATTAGAGAAGGGGGTAAATAAATTATCTAAGTTCTGTCAACACAGAATAATAATAAGAAAATTGAATATGTTTATTATATGACCAATTTATACTTTTTATTTCAAAAAGATAATTTTAAGTAAAGTTATTAATCGTGAACTATTAACACCCCGTGGATATATGATCATATATGTAATAGGATACAATTGTTATATTATATGATATTAAACTTGAGTAAAAATTGTATTTCAACTAAAATGAATATTTTAAACAACATGAAATGTAAATGACCAGCATCTTTAATCCATATAGGCCTCGATTTGTGTGCAATTCTCATGCATGTAAAATTATTTGTAATTCAGTAGACCATTTTAGGCAATCAGTGCTTTGGTTTGACCAGGCTTGTCATTATCATGGCTGTATAAAAGTACTTATTTTAAACATTTATAGTCAACCTATAATACTTCAGTTGCCTACTATGACGCCTACTATAGTCAGTCATGGCCTCTGTTTGACCCGACTTGCGTATCTCGTGGCTGTAAAACTACTTATTTAAACACTTAGGTCAACTTACAATATTTCAGCAGTTCACTATAGGCAATCACTGCCTCGGTTTACCAGACTTAAAATTCGCATGGATGTAAAAGTACTTATTTAAACATTTAGGTCAACCTACAATATTTCGGTAATCCACTTTAGACAATCAGTGCTTTGGTTTGACCAGTCTTTTGATTCTCATGTCTGTAAACTTAATTCAACATTTAGGTCAACCAACAATATTTCAGTAGTCTACTTTAAATAGGCAATCAGATCCTCGATTTGACCAGACTTGCAATTCTCATGGCTGTAAAAGTACTTTATTTAAATTTAGATAAACCTAAATAATTATTTCAACATTTTAATTTTGACCTTTACCTTGTGACCTTTTTCAAGGTAAATGTCAATGATGACCGTTACAACTTTACGTCTCTATCACAGCTGGTTCAAAAGTTAACATGGTACAAAATCAACTTGCAATAAAAAGGGTTAGAGAATTCATATATTAAGGAGGAAAAATCTTTGTGCGATATATCACAACTCTGCGTCAACTCTGGTAAATGCAAGATGGTTGATATATAGTGTTCACATTTATAAGTATATGACTCAGTATATCAATATTTTACTATGCATTATACAATTAACTACTTACAGAAACGGCAAGCGTAATTTATATAGACATTATTATATTGCTATTTCTACTTTTACTTTATACAACATCAAACTTTTGTTACGCCAAAGTAATTCCTAAAACTACGTTTAACTATTTATTCCTTTACATAAAAATGTTCTTTTATTTATGTAATGAAATAATGACTTGTTTTATTTTTACTAAAATGTGCACAGTTGCATTTTTATAGCAGACTTTTATTTTTACTAAAATGTGCACAGTTGCATTTTTATAGCAGACTTGCGTTTCTCACAACCTTGTAACTCTCACGATGCCCAACGTGAGAGTTACAAGTTTTACAGGATACCGGAAGCGGAACTTGCAATTTTCACGGGACTTGCAGATCTCACGCGACAACGTATTATGTTGGGGTCATCGAAAATCCGGAAATTATTTTGGTCCGTAAAAATTTAATTTTAGTTACAATACGGTAACTTCCGGCGAAAATGTCAACTAAAAATATTAGGTCGAAAATAGTTGTGATATTACCTATAGTAATTGCCTCTAGGAAAACCATTTAGTTACAATTTGAACAAAGCTGGACAAACAACCAGAACAAGCGTTGACTTAGAATACGACTGTCATGTCTAAAATCAGTATTAAACAAGATAAATGTCTCTTTTTGATGATACCAGCCAACATCTGCTATGTTATAGCAATATTTAGTCATGCATGGTTCAAACTCCCTGGAGTATCATATGGAATTTGGTGGGCAATATTTTGTGACCACCTTTCATGTCAAATAGTGCCAGCGTTTTTCACATCAGAACCAGGTATTTTGAAATAATAGCGAACATCGTAGACGTAGATGCGAGCTATACGGTTACATATGTATGTGTGTAAATAAGCGGTCTCCCTATTTCTTCTTCTTCTCTCTATACCGAAAAAATTCAACAAGTTGAATATAACTTTCCGTCGCATGCCCTAAGCCACTACTTTGTAAAAAAAACTACCTTTTATTAAAATACTATGTTACTTTTTTTTACTATATTATTTTATTTTATTTTTTGCAGTTTTTATAATATATTATTTTTACTGTTTTTTTAAAATTATAAGATAAAAACAAAGCATATAGATTAGATGCTGTAGGTGTTACAGAGGAACTCTTGAGTGAGTTTCTCTTTGAACTAAATTCCAATCTTTAATGGTTCTGTTGAAGAAAGAATATTTAAGGCTATTTTTGTTGCACTGGAGTTGTCGGTAGGTATGTGAATGAGTTGCCCTGGTAGATGATTGGTTTGGTGTTAGGATGTCTGTATGAGGAATTGCGATGAAGTTGTTTATTACTTTGTAAAACATGGTTAGTCTGGTTTTGAGACGTCGTTCTTTTAACGTTGGCCATGTAACATATTTACAGACAAGAACTGTCAAGAACCGACAAGAAGCATTTTTTTTTTACTGACAAGAAGCATTTTTTCACTGACAAGGAAAATAAAGATCTTTTGTTGTAATTATTATGAAAAGAAATTAAAAAAAAAGATTTTTTTCAATTTTGTTGTCTTTGTTTTGTTGTACATGTACACCTACGACAAGAAAGTTTAATAATAAATTGTATTTATAACTAAGTCATAATAAATTAGTAAATTCTTTAAAAATATGCTTAAATATATAATAATTTCAAACAATAATATGCACTGGCTAATAATTGATAATCGGGATGATTAATTGAAGGCAGGTGTCGGTAATGTATGGTTGTGTAATCCTTTGATTGTTTTACAATAAGCAATCACTGCCACAATTGACACACGCCCTTTGATAATTGTTTCTTTTGAAGAACCGTTAAATGCTTATCGTAAAACAAGACACTGTAATAAAAGCCAGTTGAAAAAACGAAAATATAACTTTTAAAGATTGTTTATGGTGTTCTGAGAAGAAAAAAATCTAAGATTTTGTTTTTAATAAATTTTTTATTATTTATTTTGTTGTTTTTATTAGCGGAATCTGATAACGAATTACAGATAACTTTAACAAAACAACGTCAACAAAATTACACAGTTAATCACAAAAATCTATTTTTTTAAATTTCTTTTCATAATAATCACAACAAAAAATCTTTTTTTTCTTTCTTGTTGGTGAAAAATTGTTTCTTGCCGTTAAAAAAGACTTCTTGTCGGTAATTATACCTTCTTGTCAGTTCTTGACGGTTCTTGTCGGTAAATAGTGGGACCTGTAAATAAGTTCACGTGATCCATATGAACAAACCCTTTTCGGATGGTAGCTGAGCTGTCAAAAGAAAGTATTGTGGTCGAGCACAAAAAAATAATTTAAAAGTAGACAGAAATAAATTAAACTGTTTTTTTTTTAAATAACAACAAAAATGTCGGACAATTTTTTTTTGCTATCTTAAAAACGCTTTATTTATTTTTAACATTTTTTGTGACGTAACCAACACATAAAAGATGTCACGTCACAAAAGGAATGCAGAGGCACTCTTTGGGTGCTCTGAAGTAACATCATGAACCATAAAATATGCGATGCTCCCATTTAGGCTGTGCCTATATTCATATTATTAATCATAATGAATTATTAGTTTTCTTTGTACCTTTTTTTTTGGGTAACACAGTAAGCCTTAGGCTTCTACAAACCCCTTAACTTCTGTTACTCTAATATGAACATCTGTTCTCCTTGCAATATAAATATGAATATGATTAAAATTCCCTTTATGTCCACTAAGACATGCCACATATTTATTTGAAATAAATGTCTATATAGACGGAATACAGTATTATTATTCAGTGAAGAAAATTTATGAACGCCTGACTTGTAGAACAAATCATTCAGACGATAAGAAAAATGATTCATATGCTTTCGGTATGTCTCAGCCATATAGTACCCCTTCGTCTTTACCATAGTCATGTTTGATTGGTCAAAAGGCCTTAAACCAGTACTTCCCAGATCCGCTCATACTTTGATGAATGACTTTTGGGGCACTACTTTTTTGTTGCTAAATGTAAACAAATATGGCGGCCATGTGTCATGTACGCTTCAGACAATAAATTATGCCAGTACACTTGAATTTTGGCGATAGAATTATCTTGAGCAATGTATCCCTTAAACGGAAAGTTATTTATTCGAAACAGCTGTATATTATTATTATGAAATCATTTGTTTTATAGAGAAATACATACAAGAAAATATTTTAACAGTACATGTCGTTTTGGATTCATTGTTCACATTGCTGAATGACAGGAAATGGCCGAATTCGAATGTAGACGAAATGTGAGTGTGAAGGCATAAAACAATACTTAAAAATTGCGTTTCTTGAAATTTCAATTTTGAGTCATTTCAAATACACACAAAAGCTGTAACGGTAAAACAACCTTCTTTTTTCTCAGTTACAACAAATCAACAAAATGAGCAAGATGCACAGACTTGTCACCAACTCCATGTCTCAGCACAGCTCCATCATTTTTCACTGATAAATCCATCGAACAATCAACAACTATTGTTTTTCCTGTTCGTATTTAAGAAAGAACGTCTAGCTAGGTTTACGTTGCGTTTGAACAGATATAACATTACATATAAACCGCAGGTACAATGAGGAACATTACTAAGACCACACCTTCATCTTCAGTTCGTTGTGTATATTTCTACGCGTCACACACTTATAATGAAATTTTATTGTGGGAAAAGAATGTTAAAAACAATTTTGGAAGAATTATAAGGATTAAAAGCTTATTTTCAGTAATTCATCGATGTATGAACGAGGTCGACTCACTCAAAAACTTATCATAAACAGCGTTTGAGTGAGTCGACCTCGTTCATACATCGATCTACATGGTACATTTTTCCATCAAAGTTGATGAATATATGCAACATCATGAACAGACTAGTTTAACACAAGGAAAAAAAACTATAATAGAATAAACAAATTTACAAATATACTAGTTGAAACCTTTGTTTAATTGAACAAGGCTCACCACACTGAGAAAATTGGGCTACAAAATTGTCCTACTGGGGCCTGAAGTTGCCTTTAGGCACCTAAGTTCAGGTTCAAGTTGCTTTGTTATTTCAGATAATCTCCCTAGAGTCACCCAATGGTTCACAGAAGATACTTGTTTATCTGGTCCAAGACTACCACCTTATCAGTAAATATGTAATTTCAATGAAAACTGCAAAGAATTTGGGTATTTAACCTTTTTTTAACAATTTACATGTTTCAAATGGATAACATGTCATTTCTCAGATACATTTTATTACTGCAAATGAACAATGAAGTAAAAGTACTGTACAATGGCCCATAATGAAAAATGCTTGATAAAAAAACAACTTGAAACTTTAAAGTTCTTTTAAAAAAATATAATATTGGAATAATTTTTTTAATATAAATATATAAGATGAAATTGAAAGAATAAAGATAATTAGTCATTATTGACCTTATTATAATTTCATAATGGGTGTCCCATGAAGCAGTTTCGTTTCAGTGTAGCTTTGTGCAAGTGGAAGTGTGCTGAACTGAAGAGTTATTTCCAGTTTTAATGAAATGTTATTCTATTTATATTCTTAGGACATCTAATTTGCCCAGATAAACATGGCATTAATCAGTATTTATAATAGTATACATGTAATATAATATGTTCCTGGTATTTATAATTAAATTCTATCATTACAATTTTCAACATTTCATCATAACTGGTGACTAAATACATTTAATAAAAACATTCCAGTGATGCAAATTATAATATCTAACAGTTATACTATAAATATATGGCCGAAATGTACAATATTAATGAACAAAACAGAGTATGGCTGATATGTCAACATACCAACCTGTCACAAATTAAAAAAGACAAATAAATGATTTTTATTTATACTAGTAACCAGGAAAATTCTATACAAATATTGGGTTTTGTGCTATAGGTTTTGTTATTATGCTTCTTTAATTTATTTTATACTTAAGCTTGATATTCCTGTTATATGCAGTATAAAATGGCAAGTTAGTCTTTTTGCTCATCATTCATTCAGTGTAAGTAAGTTTGCTTTACCCTGGGAAATAATAATGATATACATTGTTTTTAAAGATAGAATAGAAATATTAACATGTGATGATGTGCAGGAGTATGTATCTTGAACAAATTCAGATGTTTATGACTGATTAGTTTTGGCTTCAATGCCATTGAAAATCAATGAAAGTACACTTTAAAATGCAAAATCAGTTTTCATTAATATTTGCAGACCAGTTTAACAGAAGTAATAACTTCACAAGTCAGGGTTTTGTGGACATGTCATAATGTGTAGACACGGAAACAGACTTGTGAAGGTCAATATATCTTTAAAGAAGGAAATACACTGTAGTAGTACATTTGGTTGTCAGTCAAATAAAGGTAATTTATCCTGCAATCATAACATTTGCAATACAATAAAGGTAGCCAAATAAATTTTTGCTTTATTGGGCAGTGCTGAATAAAATCTCCTGGATCCTTGCCCTAACTTATAATATTTAGTATTATGTTTTGGTTTATTGTCGAATGTGGTATTTGTTTATGACATCAGGCTATCACTAGATTAAATGCCAAAAATTTCAAGTCAGAAATCGGCTAGAAGTTAATTTTGTCATGTTTTTTATTAGAATAAAATGTATTTTTGGTTTGCAGGCTAAAAATAATATTCGTATATTGTCAGAAAATATATAGTTTATTTCAACTCGCTGCAAAACAGGTGAGAAATGCTTGGCATAGTATGGCATTTCTTTTCATTTCTAAGGCTCGTACAAGTAAATAATATATTTTCTGACATTGTAAGAATATTGTATTTATATTGTCATTTTACATAACCCTACAAATATTTCAACACTAAGGCATAACAAAGAATGGTGACATCTTTATTTACAAATACATGATGTAAATAGCCCAAATTGTTGGTTTCTATTGCAGCATGGTATCACATGGTACAAGTACTTAGCCTGATTGGATTGGCAGGGATGGTTCTATCGCTACTGATGATGTACAAACATTTCCACTTTATCGATAAATATAACTTGAGAAGACAACAAGCTGTTTCCTTAGTATGTTTAATGTCAGGTCAGTGTCCATGATTTATGTAATGTGGAGTCAGTATTACATGTATTATAGTTTAATACAGTGTATTATGTTTGTAAATGTTTTAATGTCAGTATCCTCAGTATCATATTTTGAGATGGTATCAGCCTCCTTAGTGTATGTAATGTCTACTCTAGTTAATAATTGTGGTCATTTGGTAATAATTACAGCCAGTTGGGATTCTTCAGTTTTTCAGCAGTTGAATGGTTTTATTTGTTTGGAAATTTAGCTGTGAACCACATCAGGATCAGTCTATAGCTGTTGGCCATTGGAAATTAACATGTAGTTGACCTCTGCGTTTTCTTTAAACATAACACATCATAACATAGTAATTTATTGGCACGTCAGAACATAAAAATCCTTGTTGTTTAATAATATAATTGTTTTTTGTATAATATTTTATATGCAAGCAAATATGGATGTGTTGATATTTTTAGAACATGTACATGTATTTATGGCAGAGCTTGAAAGAAAAGATTTAAAAAGTACACCTATATTTATATTAATTATTAGACTCCAATATTTAATTCCAGTAGCACAGATAATAAAAATAGCTCTGTTTGTAGAGCATAAGCAAATGACAACTGCCTCTTAATTGTTTGCCAATAAGGGAATGCAAACATTTTTTTTGCTATCACTTACATGTATGCAAGTTTCGTTGAGTAATGAGAGACTGCTCACAACAACAGGAATTTGTTCTGCTATACTAGTATTACATTAAATTTTTGGGTTGTTATAAATCAAACAAAATTTCTATTACAGTTACTGCATCTACATTTCCAAGTCGAGACATTTGTAGTAGGACTTAATTTTATATTTGTATGGTAATTTTTGCAGGATTCACAATTTCCCTGACATTGATGGTATTTTATGGAAAACTAGATGAATCCAGTCCTAAAGCCATTCCACAGATACACTGGTCATCAATTCTAGCAGCTGTTGCTTGCATTTTACAGTTCTTTAATGGGTTGTTATTGATTCAGTAGCATGTAAGAATTCAACCTGTGCTAGGTTTTCAAGAGAATCTTTTGTTGGGTTTAAATACTGATGACATCAGTGTTTATTTGAAGTTATCATATGGTTCAAATTTGGTTATTAAATGTGAAACCTTGACTTAAGTTGGAAGTAATGAACACTTATAAATAGCAATTTACTGCAGGGTGACATTTGAATATTGAAAGTAATAAATACATAAATAATATTAGTTTGACCAGCCATTTGTAGACTTTTTATAAGGTGCTTTTGTTTTTTGTTATATTACATGTTACAAAAATATGGTTAAAGAACTTGCCACTATGTTACTTTTACAAATGTTTGTTTTTTATTTCATTTTAATAATAAAATAGTTGTGTAATTCTAGAGTTTTCTTTTCATATATGAAACAAAATGTTATAACATGGCTGTAAATGAAGGGTTGAAGATCCTGAGGAGTATTTATGAAGCCATATGTCAAGAACAGACAAAACTAACGTTAAACAAAAGATTGTGTGTTTAACGACACTTTCAACAATTGTCCAGTTTTTATTGGGGGAGGAAGCCGGAGTACCAGGAGAAAACCAGACCTGTGGTAGGAAAACTGGCAATCCTTGTCAATTAATATTGGAGTCTAGTACACCCTGCATGCAGTGAGACTCGAACCCGCAACCTAAGTGTTGTCAGACCAAGTGATCAATAGTAACTGACTAACTACAGAACGTTTTTTGTGGACTGGTGACCATGGACATTGATGAAATTCCTCCAGCATCAATAGGCTTTTTACCCACCTGATATGTAATAATATCCTCGAAGTAAGAATAAGTATCATCAAAATTGAATGCACACTTTTTGTGAAGACATTGGAAGTTAGCAACCATTCAGTCAGGCATGTTCTATGGGCTAGCTGTCGCAGCATCTTGAATATCAAATTGGCAAAACAATTATGTTTTTGATTAGGGACAATCATATGATCATTCAGCCATATCAACATTTACAGTATATTTGTTATTTGTCCTATAAGGTCCTTGGGTACTTGTTCCCGGAGTTAGTGGTCACCTTAGATTTTAATATGTAACACATAACAATTGGTAGAGGATTGTCAAAATTATTAAGACTGACAAAAAAAACATACAACTTCGTTTATTCACAGTTGCATATCTAAAGAATGATGAAACAAGATACAACCATTTTGTATCCACAATAAATTCATTATGAATTATAAAGATCAGCTTTCAATACCATGAACACACATCTTTGTTCACAATGAGATAATGCAATTCTCTTGGACACGAACAAGTAAAGGGAATCAACAAACTAGTTAACTGTACTTAATACAATCATAGCTAGAAAATGAATGTTCTATACCAATGGATATGTACATGGAATTTGTTAATTAATAGAATTTGAGTTTAAAGGTCAAAATAGTGATTATAAATCCTATGTACATGGGGGTTGTGCACTGAAAATTCCTTTTTTTTAACACCACAATTAGAATGGATTACTGAATTCTGTTCAATGAAATAGGAAATGAAAGAAAAAAAAGGATTCTTTGAGTTAAAGTTAGTCTTTTTCATCAAAATGAGTTATAGGACAGAAACTTAACTTTGTTTTTACATGTTCGTAAATTGTCTCCCTTTTTCTTATTTGATAAGAAAGGGGGCAGATTATATATAACTTAAAGGCCCGTTTCAACCCATTTAATGTGGTTACTGGTGAGTACCATGCTCTAAATTTTGCCCTATTATCTAATTTTACTTAACTTTGTTTTTACATGTACGTATTCGCCTGAATATAGCTGAAATATTGCTGCTCGGGCGTTAAACACCATTAAATCAATCAATGTACGTGAATTGTCTCCCTTTTTTCTGATTTAATAAGAAAGGGGGCAGATTACCGTAATAAGGGTCGTATTGTCCGCAGTTTTTTTCTTTTAATTTTAGTTGGAAAGGAATGGTGCGGATTATACATAAATACAGACTCGATCTGGTTTTTTTCGTCCCGTTGATTGTTGTCAATGGCGGTCGACATTTTGTTGTAGTGTCATACACGGTATTTTCGTACTATTCTAACATAATTCTTTTACAAACTGCCATATGTATCGTTGTTATGATATTAATTTTTACTTAAATTATTTTTAGTAATATTATATTAATTCTATAGGACAAATAAAAATTAAAACAGATACGAAAATAGTAGATGTGTAACCTGTATTGCGTAAAATGCACATGGCGTCGTTATGTAACCTCATGTGTTTGAAGATCAATGTTTTGATTGCAATCATTCAGGGATTAAAATAAAACGTGTTATCTTATTGTTTTCTTTGTTTGGTTGATGAATCAAAGTTGACAAATTGTTTTGGTTTCGAAATGTACGATTTTCCATTTCAACAACGATCAAAATAGACGATATGAGAATGCTCTATTTTTAATTTAATTTACTACTAATTCACTTGAAATTAATAAAAGTATAAGCATAAATGATATTTAAAAAGAGAATAAATTACATATTAATGTAAAAACTTGTTAAGAAGCACGGCCAAGTTGGACTTGGATGTTGAGACGTTTTGTGAAAACTTGTATGTGCGGATCGTACATGCATATATAAATTTTTCCCCAATTTTCTGGTCCGAGAAAGGGGTGCGGACAATACGTAAATTCGGACTATACACACCGTTTTACGGTATTAAAACTTTAAGGCTTTTTTCAACCCATTAAATGTGGTTACTGGTGGGTGCCATTTTTTAATTTTTTTTATTTTTAATATTTATAAATACTAATACCAATTTTATTTAAGTATTTTTTTAAAATATGACATTAATTTTATGGAACCATAAAAATAAAACAAGTAAGAAACAAATGTGTCTTGATGATGGCAACACTGGTTTCTTGCTTTGGCACATATTGGTAAATACCCACCCCCAAATCAAGCATGAAATACTGGACACAGTCCTAAAAACTTTACCTCATAAAAAAAGCTCCAACGCAAAGGTAAACCCGAGGTGGAATGGATGGATGAATAAATTTAAACCCATGAACAGACCAAAAGTCTATAACAAATCTGTTATCTTTTACTGTAAATGTAAAAATGGCATAGTTAATAGCTAGTGCAAGTAAAGTTGTTGATTTTTTTTAATGTTTTGATTGCAATGATTATACACAGGGTAAAATAAAATTTATAATATTTTTAGTTGTTCAAGACAAAAAATTTGTTTTTTTTCAAATATGTCCATTCAGCTTTGAATATTTGTTTTAACAAATAACTAGAAAAACTGTGATGCTCACTAATTGATACCTTTCACTTTTGAATTTTCAAAACATCTTGATAGAAAATTGTAGGAGATAATTACACAAAACAAGTACCCCTTATTTCAAAGAGTGACAAACCCTCTTTTTCTATGGGGAAACCCCAAATATCATTATGATCAAAATGTAAGATATCAGATGCAATATGTAACTACTTGACAAAGAATCTGTGAAAGTGTCATCAATAACCAAGGTGGAATTAAGCATAAAAGAAAGTGTAATGAACGGAGAGACATAATGTTCACTATATACCCCTAGCTTTTCAAAAAGGGGGGGGGGGGGGGGGGTAAAAATTAAAAGCATGTCAAAGTCAGACATGGTGAATCATTTATAATTTGCTGTGATACGTGTATATTGATGATGTATTTAACATTTTACGGAATTTAAAAATAAATAATAAATAAAATTTGTACACACTTTAACCATTAATATGATTTCTCAGATTTTCAGAAAAAATGCTGGATGAGAGTCCTGTGTCACTCTAAATCTATCTATCATGGCCTGATGTTATAGCATGTAACTGATTTTTGGAATGATCATTTCACACAAGCAACAAGGGATGCTGCTATCCTGGAGTGTCAAATCTTTGATTGACGAGTTGGCCCAGCCAGTGGTTTGTTTCTTTCATCCCAGACAGGAACACCATCACATGCACATATTTTCTTTGTGTTCTGGAATAATCCAGCTGACCGAGCAACAATACCACAAAGTAATCTAAAAATAAATATTAAAATTTATTCTGATTTCTTTGTGTAAAAGAAATAAGAATTACAGCTTAATAGTGAAGATCCATTTTAGAAGCAGTTGAATTTTATTGCAAGAATATTAAACAAACTGATGATGGAAATAATGGCCTTCTATGTGAAAATCATATCTGTTACCAGTAAATAAAGTATCCACAAAATGCCAAAAACAGTGTACTGGTAAGCATTATAGCACATGACTGTTTCTAGGCTTAACTGGAGCAATAATTTTTTTTTACAAATGATGATAATTATTGTTTCTTAAACAATGCAACAACTACATATGAATACAAATGCACTTTACTGCTTATTTACCGATTATCTTTAGAACTCTGTCGGTCATGTAGAACACAGGATCTGCCAATTATATCCCATACTTTAAAGTTACTATTTGTAACTCGGAACTCTGCTCTTCCAGAATCCGATGTTATTTCACCAATCTCACCAATATTCTGCAAAATATTGAATGTAATAAAACAAGTTTAAAACAAGACAAAGTAACCCCCCCCCCCCTTTCTTTTTTGACACAGCTGTATTATAACAGATATGAAAGACACATATGATCCTTCTGAAGTCAGCTAAATTACACTTGATAGAAAAGATGCACAATCTTGGAAATGTTTGTTTTGTCTAGGAGAAATAAATGATGTCTATGCATGTGTTTGAAGGAGTATAAAATCGTAAGGACTGAAAATGTGTATCCTAGAATAAAATGTCTACCTTGTATTATTTTGATGAAATTTCAAGACCTATAATTTCCGCAAATTAGCAGATTGGAACGAAATATAAACTTAATTTGTAACTTATTACTGTAGACTCACATATCAAAAATTAACTCAATATCTACAAGTGGCTTGATCCATAACTTATATGCCAAAAATCAGAGAAATATCTACAAGTGGCTTGATCCATAACTTATATACCAAAAATCAGAGAAATATCTACAAGTGGCTTGATCCATAACTTATATACCAAAAATCAGAGAAATATCTACAAGTGGCTTGATCCATAACTTATATACCAAAAATCTGAGAAATATCTACAAGTGGCTTGATCCATAACTTATATACCAAAAATCAGCGAAATATCTACAAGTGGCTTGATCCATAACTTATATACCAAAAATCAGCGAAATATCTACAAGTGGCTTGATCCATAACTTATATACCAAAAATCAGAGAAATATCTACAAGTGGCTTGATCCATAACTTATATACCAAAAATCAGAGAAATATCTACAAGTGGCTTGATCCATAACTTATATACCAAAAATCAGAGAAATATCTACAAGTGGCTTGATCCATAACTTATATACCAAAAATCAGAGAAATATCTACAAGTGGCTTGATCCATAACTTATATACCAAAAATCAGAGAAATATCTACAAGTGGCTTGATCCATAACTTATATACCAAAAATCAGCGAAATATCTACAAGTGGCTTGATCCATAACTTATATACCAAAAATCAGCGAAATATCTACAAGTGGCTTGATCCATAACTTATATACCAAAAATCAGAGAAATATCTACAAGTGGCTTGATCCATAACTTATATACCAAAAATCAGAGAAATATCTACAAGTGGCTTGATCCATAACTTGTATACCAAAAATCAGAGAAATATCTACAAGTGGCTTGATCCATAACTTATATATCAAAAATCAGCGAAATATCTACAAGTGGCTTGATCCATAACTTATATACCAAAAATCAG
Organism: Limnoperna fortunei; assembly: GCA_944474755.1. NCBI lineage: Eukaryota > Metazoa > Mollusca > Bivalvia > Mytilida > Modiolidae > Limnoperna > Limnoperna fortunei. The sequence goes on along the minus strand of OX104113.1, from coordinate 19,632,395 downwards.
CGAAATATCTACAAGTGGCTTGATCCATAACTTATATACCAAAAATCAGCAAAATATCTACAAGTGGCTTGATCCATAACTAATATACCAAAAATCAGCAAAATATCTACAAGTGGCTTGATCCATAACTTATATACCAAAAATCAGCGAAATATCAACAAGAATTTACCAAAACAACTCTGGAAACATATGGGACAGACGGTATTATGGACAGAAAAACACTGACTGGTAAACAATATGCACCTCAACTGTTAGTAAAAGTTGTGGGGGCATAAAATGTACTTTCTACAGTAAAAACTTATAAATTACAAATATGTGAATGTGAAAACGTGTTTCTTTCAAAATTTTTATTTTAAAGCAATAAGATTTTATAAAAATTAAAATTTCTTTTGTCTTTCTAAATATTGGTTTCAAACCTTCCATAAATAAATGAAAAAAGAAAACCCATTTATGCATGCACACTTACCACTACTTTTACAAATTAGAATTCCACTAAATAATTTTTTCAGCATGACTTCTTATATGCCTGTTCAAATTGCTGTTTGTCTGGCCAGAATTACAAAGATAAGTAGGTTTTTCATGAAAGGTTAAAACTAGGCTATTTATAGCCAATTAATAAAAAATGTTTATTTGTTTGAATGTTGATTCAATGCCACTTTCAGCAATTTTTCAGCTATATGATGGGGTCCAGTTTTTTTTGGGGGAGGAAGCCGGCGTACCCGTAGAAAACCCCCAACCTTTTGAAGGAAAACATGCAAACATGCTTAGTATACTGTAGTACTAATTTACAAATATACTGTTAAACACAGAAATGTATTATACAACTTACATTTTTAGATGATTGGCCAAGGATATCACCACAACTAAAAATAAAATCAAATACAGGTACTAATGCAGTTTTACACTTTTCATAACATACTCTATACTAATGTGTTGAGACAGTTAATACATGTACTAGTATTTAACCAAAGAGGCATAACATTATTCTATTACTTATCAGGTGTATAAATAAAATTAGTCCCGATAATAATATGCTTGTTTTACTGCACACCTTTTTTCAAAGAAAAAAAAGCCAAATTAAATAAAATAAATGTGTTCTGCCTTTTATCACTTACGTAACTGAATAACAAATCATAAGATGCTTGCATCACATGACCTATAGTTATATTTTGTTGCAACTAAAAGCTAACTTTTCTTTATATTCAATGTCGTTAACATTTGTTACTAGAAAACCTAAATGGCTACAATGTCCCCCTTTTTGGTAAATCAATTTTTTAACAATTTTTGGTAATTTTAATCAATTTTCTCCATGATTAGTCATTAGCTTTCTTCTTTACAAACATTGGTAATTTAAGATGATTGTGATTTACTGATAAAGGGATCAACAATCTAAAACCATCTATAGAGTAAGATGCCGGCATATCAGTTTACATGTCAAGAAGTGGATAGTGAAATTCAAACAAAGTCATTAGTTATGGTAACTATTTCAGCAGGTCTGCAGTTAAAATATTATGGAGTTAAAAGCTTTCAAAAGACCATAGTAAATATATAGTAAATATATAAAATTGAATAAATTAATATACAATTTTTGTCTCACCTGCAAGGATAGTCCCTGTAGGCCAGACATATACAGAAATCGTACATGTCCTTAACACCTAACATTTTGCTATATATCTTTGTAAGCTTAAGCCATAGGTCAACCAAATGTGGTCTAGTGATAGCTTACTAGTAGGATGAGTACTTGTCTCCTGTCACCTGACCTTGACCTCAATTTCACTGTCCAGTGGATACATTAAAGTTATTAGATTAAGACAGTTCCTTGGTAACCATATTTGATATGTGGGTTGCTTATGAAGGCACATGACAGTCCGTCACCTGACCTTGACCTCAATTTCATGGTTTACAACAGATCCTTAGTAACCTTGTATGGTAGAATGACAAAAAGTCGGAAAAGCGGGAACTTAAGCCATTTAGGTTCACCAGTGTGCCCCTCATTGTACAATGTTTAAATATATTGCTATGAACTACCTCATACATCCTTTTGAAATATCACCATATTCATGTAGAAAGACACCATACTTCCCCTGAGATAAACCATCTAATGTTCCATCTATTACACATGTAGACTCATCAACCTGGACAAATCGTACCACCCCTTTAAGGTTATTATCAATGCCAACATCCATCAGGGCTACTGCTGCACCTAGATTTGGTTTATCTGCAATTTAGCATAAAATGGACTTCATAAATACTTGTAAAGCAAAACAAAGAACATGAGTAATACGTTATATACAATAAATAACTTCTGTTTGTTTTTGTTATACTCTATGCTGACACATGCTCATATGCAGTATTAATCATTACATTGTTTACATGTAGCTTGATATGTTTAATATGATAGTAATATTTTTAGGAGATAGAATAATAGATTAATATATTTTTTATGCATAATATATTCTTTATGAATTCTTCCTATATTTTATTAGTTTGTATAGCACTTTAAGGATTTTTTCAATTTTGCTGATGTGTTGAAAAAGAAAAGTGTAACAGTAAAACAAATTACTGTCTGAAAGGGAAATAACCCCTGTAAAAATTGCAGGTATTTTTCAATTCCTGGTTAAAACAAGTCAGAACATTAGGATATATAAGGTTGAGGAATATTAAAATACTCTTTTCCATAAGAATAGTTCAAATTTTAACCCATTTAAGTTTAAACAAAAGCTGGGAAAGCAAGTTTATTTTTATATTATCTGTAGCCCTCATTTATTTCTTAGTTGTGGGATCTATTCCATGTTTGGTTCCTTCATTTTTATGTTTTAGAAACATTTTTGTTTTCATATATACCACTGAATAAAACAGGGAATAATTAAGCACTCGCCACTTTAGTATTTGATGAAAGCATTTCAAAACTGACGATAAGATTCCTGTATCAGCTTGAATCCAAACAAGTATAAAAATTGTATGCATAAAAATTAACTCAATCAAGGTGTAAATGTTGCATTTATGACCCCACACCAAATAACAGGAAATTTAATGCCTCAATCCATTTTTTTTCAGGCAGTCATTATTAAGTGGTGGTCGTTATCAATAATAATAAACCAAACAAAGATTGTACATCTGATTGTCTGATGAGCAGAGTCTTACACTTTTGGATTAAATGTACCATTAATACCAATAAAAATTGCAAACATTTTACTTACTTAACTAATTTTTGGTATGTTATAATAAGCGTTTTGAATGGATTAAGTGTGATTTGTTTGTTTCCAGGACACATCTAATTACTAGGCTGACTTTTACTGCCGTTATAATCCAACGTTAATTTTGTGATTTGTTGCATGAATTGGTTTTTAAAAAAAAGGAAGGGTACGATTATTCATTTTAGTCTAATTACCAACAGTGTCCACATAGAAAATAAGTAGAGTACAACAGCCCTTAATAAAAAATCATAACTGACTGATAAACAAGCACTTTTAAATTATTTTGAAAATTAAAGTTCTTAAAATATATATAAAATATATGAATATATATTTTAATAATTGTCTTATACAGGAAATTTTCCTAAATATATATATTTAAACTAGCCTATCTTGCTGAAATAGATTTACTCACCTAAAGATTTCTCTGTTTTAAGTAATAGGCAGGAGGACATGCTTCCTAAATGCTTTGTGTATAGTATTAATAACTGTGTTAATTACAACACTATACAATGATAAATACAACCAACCTGTACTACTTCCATAGCCTTGTAACACAGCTCTCTGTCCTGATGTTTCTATATATTTGTTGATTTGAGAAGCACTGAGATCAGATTCCACCAGCAATGCTCCTGACTGAATTGAAACCGATTTAATGCCTGCATGTGTAAATGATCTCATTACTATAAACAGTTATTTACAATATTACTTTATACTGTCATTATATACATTATATGTAGCTAGAAAAAAAACTAGAAATTGCAAGAAAAGAGAAAAAGAGTTTCCTTTTTAAGATTCCAGATCTTGTGTACATTTCTGTAGAAGAAAAACCGATTCTTCAAGTATAATTATGCACATTTTATATCAAATTAACAATGCAGTTGTCTGTCTATAGTTTGTTATCCAATTAAAAGCTACAGCTCAACAGAATACAATTGGACTAGCAATTCTCTAGTTTTTTCATCTGGGCAGAAATGAACAATGGTAATGTAATTTTTGATACTTACCCTCTTGACCATCTAACATTTTTTTAGCCTTATGAGGACAACCCTCAACAGCAAACTCCATCTATAAAAAAATAATATATGCAACAGGTGAAAGAACTTTTCATAGCCAAAATCTCCTAATTTAACATAACTGGGAGCTACAATAAGTCTTGATGAGACAATTTTTATAACTTTTAATTATTTAATAATGTGATAAACCAACTAACACAATGTTTTCATACAACAACTACTTCTAACCAAGAAGTTACTAAAACAAAGTAGACAATTGTTTTATATGTTTTCACTCAGGTATAAAATGGGAATTGATAATGTCTACTCTCATAACTTATTCAAACATTGATCAATTTATTGAACTGGTGCTAATTTTAACACAAAAAAACACTAGTTGTTTTTATGCAAGTGAAGGTACACTACAGATGAAATCCAACATTAAATTCAATGGTATTTTAAACAATCATACTCATAAAAGGGCTTTGAAGCTTGTTAATTTTGTAGCATGCTTGCAACATGTCTGACTTGTACTAATTTTTACCACAGGACACCACAATCACTGTCAAAATACAACAATATACACTTTTTGTAATGTCATATCAGCTTTTAATGTCGTTTATGAAAATAATATATTTTCTTTCTTTAAATTATCTTGTCTATTCTTTCAATTCCAACATATTTTACCTGTATGCCAATATAATAAAATAAGGTGTTTTTACAGTATACAAAAACATAATCCATTGTTTATATAAGTATTCTGGTTACTCCAACATGAATTTTTATGTTTTCCCTCTAAAAATTAAAATGTTGGAATAGCCAGAACAAACCAGGGATTTAAGTCAAATCACCCCAACGTAAAATCTTCCTCTGTACCAAGGCATCCATCTCAAGTAAAATCACCCCACTTATGAAAATGGCTATATAACATAAAATTATTTAAATATTTTATTTTTTGTTGGATTGTATGTTATGATCTCAGTTAATAAAAACACAGCAAAATTTACTAAAAAAATTATCAGAATTTTTTTATCATTATTAACTATTAATGTGTAAGCTTGTATATTCTATGGATGTTCCAACAGACAACAAAATTAAAATAAAAAATCTTTTATTATTTAATCATAACTACTAAAGAATCATAACTGATATATTTCTTAACAAAAATCATTAGGGTATATAGGATAGTAATTAAAGCAAAATATTGAAATAATCTATTATTATTAATAAATAATCTATCATTATTAATAAAACATTTACAAATTTTAATCAGCTACAAGATTGATATGTAATTGACCCATTTCCAGTTTTACATGATTTATCTCCCCTTTTACTTCTAGTTAAGGTGTACGACCACCAAATACCGGGAACCAGTCCAGAGGTTGTACATAAAAGTAGTACTATTCAGCAGACAGGCTCACTTTTGCCTCATATAGAATTTGCACCCCACATGATACCAGAATAAATTTGGTATTTTTGGAAAGCTGAATAATCTAGGAAACTTGAGGATAAAGTTTTATTGGTTTTAAATGAACATACAATTATGGACATGCACTATTTTTGGACTGAAATAGAAAGTGAAAGTAGATTTTTAGACCACGTGGACTTCAGGTTGAGCGTTCATTCTTATATGCCATGAAACTTATTGTGAAATTTTGACAGAATGTTCACCCAGTGCATTTTTATATGGGAAGAAAGTGTCACTTAATTTGAAATAAAGGTAAATTTTCTAGGATAAGTCAAAATTATCAAATTTAATATAGTCGAAGAGTAAAAAAACAATGGTGGTCCTAGTAAGAGGCCATGACAGGTATAACAACTTCTATTACTTTTGATAAAAATGGTACTGAAAGAAGGTAAATCACCAAGACTATCATTTTAATTGCTTATCAGAGCCAAAAGCTATGGGGGTGTCAAATTTCAGCCTAAACATGGCAGGGTTCACCACGGGCTGTTTTAGCGTGGAGGACCGCCACGCTTGATTTTTTCCCCGCCGCGCTTCATTTCCAAGCGCCACTTTAAAATCCATGTACGCCACGACTCAATTTACATCACTTACTGAAATCAATTTACATTCTCGGTTTCACTTTTTAAACCACAAGTGTAATTAACATCGCTTAATTTTCAACTATAAAGGGTGACCATCAGCTGTGACACGTTTATTGTTAAATAAACATCCTAATTAAGCATATTTTCCGCCCGAGTGATTCTTACCTGTGGATAATCGAATGAAGAAACACAGGTAACATATCGATTGCCATTTGTGAGAATATTTAAATATAACGCATCGGAGATGGAACAAACTTGACGGAAATCCGTACGCATACGATAGCTTTAACCTACGAGAACTTATGCATTTAGAAGCGTTATTTGGATCCCCGAGTCTACATCATAATAACTAGAGGCTCCCAGGAGCCTATGTCGCTCACCTGAACCTGAAACCAAAAAACCCTTTTTTATCCAGCTTTTCTTTGCTACATGTATAAGGAATTGCCCAACACTTCTGCAAAAGTCATTAGTTTTTTACCTTTTAAGGGAAATATTTCCTATAAGGAGGAGCTTTTGATGCTTAGAGGGAGAAGGGAGGTTCACTTCAAATTTGCTGTACCTGTTATACTTTTTTAACTATCAGTCGAAAACTCTCTTGACTCCCCCCCCCCCCCCCCCCCATTTTCTATTTTAAGCCAACGTAGCTATGTAGGTAGTCAGGTGTCATGATTTGCACAATTTTGGTAGAGGACGTCCTAAAGATGATGTGTGCAATGTTTCAAAGCAGTCCTTAAATGGGTTAAAGAGGAGAAGATTTTATAAATCAAGTAAAATTGATTAAAAAATGTTCAAGGAGAACAATTCCTAAACGGTTCATCAGACAATCTTGACCCTAAGTCATTTTTGTAGCCCTCATAGATTAGAACAATTAAGCAATGCTAACTTTTTCTCTTGACAATTAAAGGGCAATAACTCCTATAAGGAGTCCTTATACAACTTCAACCCAATGGAGTGTTTCGTAGAGCTTTTGATGCAGATGAAGGCATGTCTCTTCAGTTTTCCTGTATCTTTTACACTTTTTTAAATATAAGCCAAAAATTGTATTTTACCCCCCCCCCCCCCTTTTCCATTCTATTTTTAGCCATGGCGGCCATGTTGGTTAATCTGCAGCCATAGTTGGTGCAAACTTGGTTGAGGACATTTGACAGATGATGTGTACAAAGTTTCAAAGCAGTACTTTCAGTGGTTTCAGAGGAGAAGATTTTTTAAAAATCAATTAAAACCGATTAAAAAAAACAGTTCAATGGGAATAACTCTTAAACGGTTCATCAGACAATCTTAACCCTAAAGTCATTTTTGTAGCCCTCATAGAGCAAAACAATTAAGCAATTTAACTTTTTCTCTAGTTCTAATAATTTTCAAGATTTTGAGGCAAAAATGTCAAAAATAATCAATTTTGACAATTAAAGGGCAATAACTCCTATAAGGGGTCATCATACAACTTAGACCCAATGGAGTGTTTCGTAAAGCTTTTGATGCCGATAAAGGCATGTCTCTTCGGTTTTCCTGTATCTGTTATACTTTTTGAACTATAAGCCAAAAACTATATTTTGACCCCCTTGTTCTATTTTTAGCCATGGCTGCCATGTTGGTTGGTCTGACTCCATGATTTGTGCAAACTTGGCAGAGGACATTTTACTGATGATGTGTGCAAAGTTTTAAAGCAATCCCTTCAGTGGTTTTGGAGGAGAAGATTTTTAAAGAAAAGTTAACGACGACGACGACGGACGATGATGACAGACGCCAAGTGATGGCAATAGCTCACATGACCCTTCGGGTCAGGTGAGCTAAAAACGGATATAAACAAGAATTAAACTTATAATATTACATGTGAACATTTTATTGAATTTGTAACATTTTAATTGACATTTTATGAAACTGAGATCAATTCAGTCACAAAATAAAAACAGCAATTCTTCTGTATGTTAATTTCAGTAATCCAAGGTCAGTTGCACCAGAGACATATAACTGCATGTCTCTGGATGCACAATTTTTTTTATGGAAGTACTGAAATTTTCTTTTAAAAAGGCAACTATTGTGGACATAGAAATCAAATACTTCTTTAGAAAATATAAAAAGTGTCAAGGGTAGAGGGTTTTCACCATGATAAGATAATAACCCATATCCAATCCCAAATTACACTGCAAGGAAAGACAAAATTGTATTTTATCAACCAAAGGGAAGACTAAAATAAGGTGTAGGGCAAGTTTTGTAAGCTCTTCAATTAATTAATCTATTCACAAATATGGAAAGAAATTAATTTATTGAATAATATACAGTCAACCCTCTTTACAACGACCATGTTAGTTTCCGGCCAATATTGACATTAAACTGAATTTGCTGTTATAATGAATTTGTGTTTTTGTACTTTGATTATCTCCCTTTTTTATTTGCGTCTATTGAAAATCGTTTATAAGTCTGCTCAATATCCAAGCTTAATAACAAAAAAATAATTAAATGCTTGTTTCTTTTTTTTAAACAAAATTAATTGTAAGTTATGAATATTTACACTAGACCGATTTTCGGTAATTATCCTATTTCTTATGTGCCGCTAACACACTTGTAATTAAGCCAATAATTTTCTGAAATATTTGAAGACTTAAATATTAAATAGCCTTTGACACCTTTTTAATGAAGCCATATCCCTATCATCGATTAGTTTTCTAACGGAAATGTCACCCAAGGTTAATTACGCAATAGTAACAGGTGTTCACCTGTGCAATTAACCGTTAGAAAAATAAATTCTCTGGACAAAGATAACCTTTCACAGGTAAATCTTGATAATTTGTCTGTGGTGAACCCTGCATGGTATTATGTAATATTTTATGAAATTGTGGGGGTCTGCAGTGGTCCGTGCTTAACAGAATGTGCTATAATTTAAATAAACTTCTGTTTTAGGTTTTGGATGTAATGAAAGGGTCAAAATGTATAAAACTAGACCTGGTAAACATTCTAGTATGCAGAAAAATAGTGTATTTAAGATGTCAATTTTACACCTGCGCCTTAAGTCGGTTACATTGCTGGCCTGGGTTAATACTAAAATGATTTTTTTTCTAAACTAAAGCTTGCTGGGGGTAAATTTGTTAGTAAACTAGTAGCTATATGTAATAATTGTACTTGTTAAGATAATTGGGCCTTGAGATGATAGTACTTCTGTCAAAAATTCCTTAAAAAATGAGCAGTAATGGGAAATTGGCCAATTTTTGCAATTTCATACCAAAGCAAGATATAATTTTGGTTTTTTGTATGCCACTTTGTACTTTAGTGGATTTTTCTTTAGTAAAAACTGTTCATTTGACTATTAAACTTAATAGAATAGTGATCGCATTTAATGAAATTAATAAAATTTTAGTCTCAGTTTAGAAACTATTAATGTACACCTCCAAAACATGGTACAACTGAATATCAATAAATTTAAATTTGAACTCAAAAACTTTCTCCTGATGGACTAGGTGCTTAATTATGATAGTTTCATCCTATTTTTTTTTTAATTGAAATGTATTTCAAGAGAGAAAAGTCTTATTCCAACAGCTTGAAGATACTCAGAATCTCACTTTGGAAAAAGGGGGGGGGGATGTAAAATAAACTAAAACTAGAGTAAAAACACCTGTGAGCAATGCTCACCATTGATACCCCCCGCTTCACAATTACTTTGAAAATTCAGGTGTTCTTAATTATGAAATTGAAACTTTATCTAGTTAAACGTGAAGGCGAAATTGCAGATAATACATGTAACCCTCCCCAATCCCCCAAAGAATGGCATCCCCTATGTCAATGACAAAGTCCATATTTTTCTATGGCAAACCTCCAATAATATTCTGATCAAAATGTTTAATATCCAATGCACAATGGCAATATGTGACCAAGATTCTGTATAAGTTTCAACAAATTCCATTCAGTGGTGTAGGAGGAATTGCAAATAAAAGATGGGTATCCCATTATGTCCATTACAAACTCCATGTTTTTCTATGGGAAACCCCAAATATCATTCCGATCAAAATGTTAAATATCTCCTGCACAATGGCACTATGTGACATGGATTCTGTGTAAGTTTCAACAAATTCCATTCAGTGGTGTAGGAATGAGTTGCACATAAGAGATGGGTATCGCTTATGTCCATGACAAAGTCCATGTTTTTCTATGGGAAACCCCAAATATCATTCCAATCGAAATGTTATATATCTAGTGCACAATGGCAATATGTGACAACATTCTGTGTAAGTTTCATCAAATTCCATTTAGTGGTGTAGGAGGAGTCGCACATAAGAAATGGGTATCCCCTTATGTCAATGACAGTCTGTGTTGTTCTATGGGAAACCCTAAATATCATTCCGATCAAAATAATAAATATCTCCTGCACAATGGCACTATGTGACAAGGATTATGTGTAAGTTTCAACAAATTCCATTCAGTGGTGTAGGAGGAGTTGCACATAAGAGATGAGGACCCCCCTAGGTCAAGGACAATGTCCATGTTTTTCTATGGGAAACCCCAAATATCGATCCGATCAAAATGTTTAATATCTCCTGCACAATGGCACTATGTGACAAGCATTCTGTGTAAGTTTCATTAAATTCCATTCAGTGGTGTAGGAGGAGTTGCACATAAGAGATAGGGACCCCCTTAGGTCAATGACAAAGTCCATGTTTTTCTATGGGAAACCCCAAATATCATTCCGATCAAAATGTTAAATATCTCCTGCACAATGGCACTATGAGACAAAGATTCTGTGTAAGTTTCATCAAATTCCTTTCAGTGGTGTAGGAGGAGTTGCAAATAATAGAAAGTGTAACGGACGGACGGACGGACGGACGGACACCATGAACACTATAAAAATGCAAAATTTATGATAAAATTATGTAATTGGTGCCTTTTGTGTGAAATAAGTTCATTTGTGTTGGATGAATATTGCCAAGCTTGCCATTTACATCTGCAACTAAGAAATTGAAAAATTAAGGAAAAATGCATTTCTTGATCACCAAGCTCATTTTTCATGATAATGCGCATGTGAGGTCTTTGTATGTACATGTTTTCATGCATTTCTTGAAAACCGCTTAAGCCAATTCAACAAAATTTTAGAATTTGTTTAGACTAACATAAATCTAAGACCAGGAAAAATTTTATTTAATTTGTTGAACAAAAACATCTTCTTTAGGTGTAGGACCACCAAATACCGGGAACCAGTCCAGAGGTTGTAAAAGTAGTACTATTCAGCAGACAGGCTCACTCTTACCTCATATAGAATTTGAACCGCACATGATACCAGAATAAATTTGGTATTTTTGGAAAGCTGAATAATCTAGGAAACTTGAGGAAAAAGTTTTATTGGCTTTAAATGAACATACAATTATGGACATGCACTATTTTTGGACTGAAATAGAAAGTGAAAGTAGATTTTTAGACCACATGGACTTCAGGTTGAGCGTTCGTTCTTATATGCCATGAAACTTATTGTGAAATTTTGACAGAATGTTCACCCAGTGCATTTTTATATGGGAAGGAAGTGTCACTTAGTTTGAAATACAGGTAAATTTTCTAGGATAAGTCAAAATTATCAAATTTTAATATAGCCAAAGAGAAAAAAAATCAGTGGTGGTCCTACACCTTAAAAAAAAAACTATGGCTGTCATCACTATACATGTCTAATAGTGAAATAAAGATTTTACTTGTTTTTGAATTGTTGTGTATATGCCAATTAAATTTTAAATCTAATTAACCTCATTAGTAGTAGTTCTATAACATAAAACCTCCCATTTCACGTTTATATTTATCATTTTTATCTGACTATTACATTCTTTTTTTATTATTTGAAATGTGAGGTTTTATCTGTCAGTTGATTTTTCTCGGAGCAAAATTTTTTCAGAAGTTCTGCATATTTTTACATTTGAAATATCATGAAACTAACATAAACACAAAGACTATACCTGTTTTCAATGAATTAAACTATGTTCAATTAAGTAATCCATGTTTGAAATATCAAGACGAAATTTTTCTGCGAGCTGACATTTTGAATTTAACAGTTTATCAACATTACGGAATCAAGTTATATTTAATGGCGGATCGAATACAATTTGTCGCAATTGTAACACATGGAAAATTCGTTTCGTCTAAAACGGATCTATAAGATAGATTTAATTGGGGTCAGCCATTGAATGTAATGGGAGTTAAGGGACACCTCAAATAAAGCTTCAAACAGGACTTAAAAAATCCACGATATACTAAGGTAAGACAATTTTTAGAAAATTTAGATATTTTTCTTTAAGTTTAGCGCAGTTTGCATGGTGTACAAACTTTTTTCATATCAAACTTAACTGAAACATTCCGCACGATTTTCTTGCGGAATTTGTGCACGGGAAAATGCGTTTAAAGATGAAACCTCGCATTTGACAAAAAACATAAAATATCAATATCGGATAAAAATGTTTAAAATAAACATGAAATGATAGGTTTTATTAATGGAACTACATTAGTAGATGTTACTATAGCCAAAGGCAACAGGTGAGTTTAAATACAACAAGGATGTCACCAGTAAGCTTGTTTATTCAAGCTATAAAAATAGCTTTACAACTTCTTTAACAATTATAGCGATTTTTGTAAGTGAGGGGTTTAATAGTAACTCCGTTATTTCTTCATTTTTTTCATTGGTACGTATTTGAATCCGAACATAGTTTTGCCAGGACAAAGCGCATTTCATGTAAATTATGTTGGTTGGCAGAATGATTAAATTATTATGTATGCTAGCCTGTTTTACATTTTAATTCAACTGTCACTAACTGTATCATTGATTTCTTACAGTGCATGTGACTGACATAGCGGAACCCTTTGTTGACGACTCTCTATCTGTACGGATTCTCTCTAGAGTTTATCTCTTGAACTACGAAAGGTCACGTGGTGTTCTCTATACACCCGCTTTAAATTTTGAATGTTTTGTTTGATGATCATCATGGTATGATGTTGGTTATACGTTTCTCTGTTTGATGGGCCTCATTTATCGGTAATTTACAACTAATTAATTACATATACTGTAATTAATATGCACAATGTTTTCTTTAACGCATTCTGAAGACCTGCATATTTTCACTCGTCGAGCGAGTCGTCTATCACCTTCGATTATCGATCTAATACTAGCACTACTGTAGCCTATAAATGTTCCCAGCATCGAAATTCATTATCAGCTTTCTTAAATGAACCTTAATTGAAACCTTGTGTAGACACAACAATCGTTATATGTCTGAAACATTGGAACATCTGTTGCATGACACTATCTATACTAAACTAAAGAGACATTTATGTCTCGGATGCCACCTATTTTTTGAACCTTAAGTTAAGACTCTCTCCCATAATATCATCTTGTTTGCAGATGTGTAATATATAATACAGTGACCATTCGTAGAACATTATAACGAGCATCATAGATGCGAGCTACACCGTTACATGCATGCGTGTAAATAAGGTCATGTGATACATATGAACAAACCCTTTTCGGATGGTAGCCGAGTCAGAAGTAAATAATGTGGTCGAGCACAAACAAAAATAATTTAAAAGTAGACAGAAATAAATTTTACTTCGATAAAATTAAAGAGTTTATTTTTTAAATAACAACATAAATGTCCAACAGTTTTTGGCAATCTCAAAAATGCATTATTTATTTTGTACATTTTTTTGTGACATCACCAACATATAAAGATGTCACATCACAAAAGGAATGCAGAGGCACTCTAAGGGTGCTCTGAAGTATTGTCATGAACCATAAAATATGCAATGTTCGCATTTAAGCAGTGCCTATATTCGGACATATTATGTAATGTTAATGGGGCTTTCTCTGAAAAGGCATACTTTCTGAGCGGTGTGACTTTTTACCACACAAGACCACAGGATACAACATGCACTGTTAAAATACCAGTTTTATAGGTTTTTTTACTTTATTTTATGTAGAAAGTATGTCTTTCATGCATCTTGTTACATCATTTTTAGTCGCATAAAAAACCAATAAAACTACAAAAAGGGTATATGGTAGTATTTTGACAGTGCATGTGCATGGTAACATGTGGTGTCGTGTTGTAAAAAGTCACACCCCTTTCTAAGTTGAACTTTCAAATGCAAAATTGGCTAGTTAAAATTTCAACATTAAGCAAAAATTTTGGAAAACATTATTTGATCATGTGTAAAATATCAAAGACTATTGATACTGAAAGCCACACCCCTGTGAAGTGCATTCTCTCTTCCGTTTTGTACCTAATTCAGTGCTTGACAATAATGTTTGTCCCATAGTCCAGTACCAGCAGAAAATTCCGTCGGACAATCAACTTTGACTTGGTACTTATCCGATGGGACCAGTAAAAAAAATCTGAAAGAAGGACTTGGAAATAAAAATATTCATCGGAAACCTCCTAACCTTTCAATTTTAATTTAAAATTCAGGTTATGGTAGCGATAATTATTGATAAACCTTACAAATAAGTTACATGGATGTCAAAATTGTTTTATTTTTGATTTCACTTTCGGGAGAAATATCTACAGGTTTTGTCAAGCTGAATAATTATGACTGTAATTGAGTGTGACAATTTCCAGTGAGCGGAGTTAATTATTGTTTATTTGGACATTTCTAGTCATTTATATTTTTTTATTTACTATTTTCTTTCTAGTCAAAGGGACATTGACCATGGGATGTTTAAATTTACTTAATAAAACAACTCTAAATATTATGTGGCGGACACCCTATAGTGATCAGTCTGTCCGTCCGAACTATTCGTGTCCGGGGTGTAACTTTTTTATCTTTTAAGGTAGGCTTTTGATATTTGGAATGTAGGTAGATAATATCAAGGCGATGTGTCACATACTGTGGTTGATAACCTTTGACCTTGAACTTTGACCTTAAGGTCACATTATTGCTTTCTGTATGACAAATTCATGTCCGGGCTGTAACTTTTTCATCTTTTGAGGTAGGCTTTTGATATTTGGAATGTGGGTAGATAATGTCAAGGCAATGTGTCACATGCCGTGGTTGTTGACCTTTGACCTTGTACTTTGACCATAAGGTCACATTATTACTTTCTGAATGACAAATTCTTGTCCGGGCTGTCATTTTTGTATCTTTTGAGGCAGACTTTTGATAATTAGAATGTGGGTAGATAATATCAAGGCAATGTGTCCCATACAGTGGTTGTTGACCTGTGACCTTGAAATTTGACCTTAAGGTCACATTATTGCTTTCTGTATGACAAATTCATGTCCAGGCTGTAACTTTTTTATCTTTTAAGGTAGGCTTTTGATATTTGGAATGTAGGTAGATAATATCAAGGCGATGTGTCACATACTGTGGTTGATAACCTTTGACCTTGAACTTTGACCTTAAGGTCACATTATTGCTTTCTGTATGACAAATTCATGTCCGGGCTGTAACTTTTTCATCTTTTGAGGTAGGCTTTTGATATTTGGAATGTGGGTAGATAATGTCAAGGCAATGTGTCACATGCCGTGGTTGTTGACCTTTGACCTTGTACTTTGACCATAAGGTCACATTATTACTTTCTGAATGACAAATTCTTGTCCGGGCTGTCATTTTTGTATCTTTTGAGGCAGACTTTTGATAATTAGAATGTGGGTAGATAATATCAAGGCAATGTGTCCCATACAGTGGTTGTTGACCTGTGACCTTGAAATTTGACCTTAAGGTCACATTATTGCTTTCTGAATGACAAATTCATGTACGAGTTGTAACTTTTTTATCTTTTGAGGTAGGCTTTTGATATTTGGAATGTGGGTAGATAATATCAAGCTGATGTGTCGCATACAATGGCTGATGACCTTTGACCTTGACCTCAAGGTCGGTGGGGCCCACAGAGATGGGTACCATCTCACTGATATCTAGTTATTTTAGACACCTTTCTAAAAGCAACTTATCAAACTAAGTTTTCGGACAAGTGTCATATCCTTCCGGAGAAGTTGATTTGAGAAAGCACTTGTCCAAAGGGACAAGTTTAAAAAAATGTTATTGTAGAGGCCTGTAATTATGAAAATCCTGTAGAACAAATTTATCCACAATATCCTGTCTGTATTTAACACTATGCCTCTGTTGTTTATATGTCACAAATCATCCTTGACTTTTGCTATGTGCATTTTAAATTGTAAGTCAGCAATTTTTGTTTATAAAGGGATCTAATATTGTTAACAATGTTTGTCTGCTTTCGTGACTTACAATGGTATTCGGACAAACCAGGAGACTTTCCCCAATTAAACAACAAACAACAAAGCCAGAAGGGTCTCGACCTACCTAGGTAAAATTTACTTGGGGAAAATCACCCTATCAAATTGAAAAATCTGCTGCATAACACTGAATATTTTGAAGAAATAATTTTTTTGGATCTATAAATGAGGATGAGCTTGACCATACACAGGAATCAGTATTTATTTGTCAGGCATAAAAACCTCCACCAAAGCATGCTGAATTTTACTAAAGTTATATTTATGTAATAGAAATACTGTGATATACTAGTATGATTAAGATAAAGTGGTGCACTCATGCAGAGGTGAACTATACCACAGCAGTGCTTGAAACCAGTTCTTTAAAAACATGCCATGTTTATCAAATATCTGGCCAAACCTCCAAAGAATATAAATAGAATAACATCACATTAAACCCAGAAATAATTCTTTTGTTCTTTTGTTCAGCACACTTCCACTGGCAAAAAGATGTTTAACAATTTGAAGCTACTGAGTACTGTTTTAAAGTCATCTGGTATTTGTCACTAGCAAAAAATATTATTGAATTGACAGTTTAATTGATTGTGTAACCAAATGATACTTATAAGCCCAACAATCATTTTGATGCAGATTTTTGGGTTTAGATAAAATTACAAGAGTGATAGATAGAATTTAAAGTATTTTTCAATGCAAGTCTCATCACAATGCTTGGTGTCTAAGGGGTCTCAAAAGCTTAAGTTCATCACCCTGTTATTTTGACGATTTTCACTTGCCGATTTTGATAGACAATTTTAAAATTTAGAAATTTTAAGTGGCAAATTATGTTAAAAATATATTTGTCATTTCTTGTTTATCTTATATAGTAGGACTATTATTTAACATGTTATTTGTTAACACACGTCAAATTTGTTTTTGTTGTTATATAGGTGGTAAACAAAATGCCTCCAAAAAAGAAGACGAAGAAAGATTTAAGTGTGAACCAACTTCTAAGTAAGTAAATGAATTATCCAATTTCTTTCTCTCCAAGAACAGGGTTTCACACTCATGAACATTATACTTTTTTAAATAATATAATTGTTTTTTGTAGCAACATAATTGAGCAGTTATATTGTGCCTTTGTTAAACTGACGTTGGGTCAAAAATAAGCTTTAGGCTTCTACAGATTTCTTGTGTTCTTATGTCTATTGTTAATTTCTTCTTGCGTAATAATTTTGTAAATTGTAAATACTTATAACAAGAACTTAAATAGGTGCATGCATTAAATAACCTGTAAAAATTGTATAGATTCCAGTTATATAAAGCTGACTTAAATATTACCAATACAATTCCACAAATTGTATTGGTAATTTCTGTGTTGTTCTATTTCTTCTTTTGAAGTTTTTAAAAAAAAACTGATAAAAAAAAGACTTTCATCTATTATTGATTATGTAGTGTGTCAACACTGAGGTTGCTGGTTTGAGTTTAGACTTGCCACGTCTATTTGAATTTTTTGTTAGTAGAGAGATCTATCTTAATTATCAACATTTCTTGTACTATCCTACACAAGTGGATAGTATAAGAAATGTTAATAAAGATGTATCTTTCTAATAGCAAAAAAAATTCAAAGGGACTTGTGGCAAGTCTAGTTTGAGTTTAGATTAGTTTAAACATATTTTATTGCCAAAAAGCATATGGGATTGGACACGAGTAAGATACTTAGGTAGTCCTCCCCAAAATACAGTTTTACAATAGAAATAGAAATAACTGATCACACATTAATAATAATATAACAAACATAATGTACATGTAAAAAAGGTAAAAAACACAAGATTATCTAGCCAGATATATTTAACTGATAACCTTTTCCCCTCCCAAGATTAATAAGCAACTAGAAATCTCTTAGAGTATTTCTAGCCTCAGACTGTGGTCAGTGTGCGCTGTACTCCAATCTTAATTGAGAAGGATTGCCAGTTTCGCGACCCAAGGTTGGGGGTTTTCTCCATGTTCTCTGGCTTCCTCTCCTAATAAAAATTGGACACAATGATATAGCTGAAAGTGGCATTAAACACAGTTTAAACAAACAAATATTCTATTCTGAGAAGTGAACTGTTGTGAAAAAAAATCAATAAGTCATATTTCACAATCAGTTTAACTAAAATGTATTGAATAAGCTGTTTACAACTTTAGGTGTTCCAGATGGAGAGACATGTGTCTTCTGCCTTAGTAATGAAGACAAAGAAGAAGAATATGGAAAATTCATAAAGAAATGTGGACTTCAAGTTCATTATTTTTGTATGGTATGAATATTCTAAAAATCTCTTTCTTATTATATTTATTTATACAAACTTTGCAATTAGTATTACCATGATAGCATTTATAATTGTTATATGTGTTATTTAAAGTGTTTGTTCTATTGTGTGTCAAGGTTTTAAAACTCCCATGAATAAAATTGAACATTTGGTCCTTGTTAACTTTATGCAATATAGTCAAATTGGGTGAAGGAACTGTGTGTAAAGCCATAACCCATTAATAGTCCTGGGAGTGTTCTGGTATAAGCAGACAAAGATCTATATATATATATATATTTATTATTTATTGTAAAATATATGAATATTTGGCCCTAGGGAAACACTCAGCTTTCAACAACAAATTTTTATTTCCTGCCAGAGCAAGTCAAGTTACAGTCCTTCAGTGAGAGGAAGAACCCACCTTGCCCGACAATATGCCAGTAATAGGGGATATGGAGCGAGGGTTCTCCATCAGGGGATGAGACAAGAGATAGTCTCATCTGCAGCCAGAGTGTGCAAGGTCTGCAAGGGATCTCCTGGGAATGGGACCAATGGTGGTCTCCATCAGAGGATGAGACCATGGAGTCTCATCAGTATCCGTGGACCGGCACTGGCGCTGGAATGAAATTTTTTAGTTATATCCCCGAAATACTTGGGGGAAGAATGAAATTTAAGAAATGTCAGTGATAAAATTTCATAAAGGTCCAAACTGAAATATATTTATCACTGAGATGCTGAGATGTTCCCCTTGTCATGACAGTATTGAAGGTGTTTGGATGGGGTTGGTGGGTGGTAAAATTTTAAACAGCAACTTTGTTTTGAGTATAGCAATTTCTATGACTGCTATAAACCAGAACACTGAATACACAAGGCCTGGTTAATGGCTTAAGAACACACAGTTATTTGAATGGAATACCCCAGAAAAGGGAGGAGACCTACTGTTACATTGTGTCCTTATTGACTGACCTCCAGTGGAATCGCATTAATTATGCACTGACCTCGATTCGTAAGGATGAAGTTTAAGTTATTTTTAGAACATAAACATAAACAATCATGTACATCGTAATTGCATTCCTTTTGAGCAATCGTGGGATTCTTATCAAAAAACACAAATGTTGATTGTTTGAAGTGAAATATTGCTTGTCTCATTACAAAAAATATATATAACATATTGACACATGCAAAATGATAAAATATTATAGAGGAAATTTTAGCCATTTCCGCGTGTGAAAAGCATTCTTTAGATGCGCAAGCTCAGTGTGAGTTCAAACTGCAGGTCATATGAATAAGGGCGGGTTTACATCAAATTATTGTACTCCTTGACAATAATTCATTAAGTAACTATTTTCTCCAGTTTGGAACAATTCCTGGATTTACATTGGCTGACATTCTATTGCTTATTTAAATTACCTGTGTCAAAATTATGTGCCATTCATACAGCGGATGACGGACAAATGTTGCCAAATACACTGATAAAAATGATGGTGCAATTCTGTGCAGCCAGACACTCTAAAATACATAAATTGAAAGTAACAAATGTGAAACCATGGATAAATCTGTAGTTGTTGTTTGTACCAATTAGCATTCAGGATGTATTGCCATTAGTATAGGCTTAGGTTTATACTCAAGTGCATCCTTGGGCCGAATGGTTAATGTAGTTTGTCTACTATTGATCACGTGGTCTGCCAACAGAGATTGAGGTTCGATTCTCACTGCTGGTAGGGTGTACACGACTCCAATCTTAATTGACAAGGATTGCAAGTTTTCCTACCACAGGTTGGGGGTTTTCTTCGGGTTCTCCGGTATCCTCCCCTATAAAATTTGGGACGCCATGATACAGCTGAAAAATTGCTGAAATTGGAGTTAAACACCCTTCAAACAAACGAAACAAACAAGTGCCCCCTTTTCTTGAATGTCTTACAAATGTCAATGCCCATGGGCACAATTATAAATCAATATTTTAATCATAACAATCCTGTCAATGTCTTATACTTACCTTCTACATTGCAAATGGCATTGGATAATTGTGTTTAGGCAAGCATTTGTTCTAGGGAGTAATTTTATCAATGTTTAATGTAATTAACTAATTGTGAAGTTAGATCAGTTACCTTGCCATCTGAGCTATCATTTCTATACAAATTTATTAATTAACATTCCATACAAAAAAGCCTGAACTTCTTCTGATTAGGTAAAAACTATAATAATATTGTTAGTAGGTTGACTAATAATTAAGCTATTGATAACATCAATATGACATCAATGAATAATTACACTGAAATTTCTAGAACAAATAATTGTACCCTCGCAATCTTGTAATGTAGCAGAGCAGGAGTGAATCACTCCTGGCACTTTGATGTCCAAAAGAAGTTGCATATACAATCAGAAGGTGGTTGATCTTGATATCTTTCGACAGTGTCAACATTGTTTTATCAGTTTCGTGTTTAAAATCGATCATTATTGATAGGTGATGATAGTTATTGACATTTTTAATAACCCGATGTTCGTTGTGTATTAATTGACATTCGTGTCTCTTTTTAAATATATGTTTACTACATGAAAAACATTGAGACACCAAAAACTGAATGGCGTGTTGCATCTTGGGTAATACATATGTAAATTACTTGATTCTTACTACGGAATGGTTGTTATAGTATGCAAATTAGCACGTTTATAATAAAATTAGGTCACATTATCCATGTACGGAAAATGATCAACATAGCATTTTCCACGTGCATCTTCAAAGACGAAACAAGTAATTTTTTCAATAAATATTGTTTCCTGTTAGTTTCGCAATGACTAAAGCTTTAATAACATAAAGAAGATGAATATGATGTTTGAATTTTGTATAAATAGACTGAAGTTAGAATTTTTTATTTGCTACATTACGAGCAATAGGACTGAATTCTGCCGTTAATCCGACAAATCACATAACTTACTTTGGATTATAACGGCAGTAAAATTCGGCCTATGAAATTTCATGATTTGTAATACTATCAAAAATGAAGATACATGTATTATATTAATTTATACATGTATTATTACTTTGATACAAATACACATACAATTTTACCTAGAAGTTGAAAATATGTAACTGTTTGTTGTAGTTATTTGCTAGTGGTTTATGTCAGAGAGGTAAATCAGAAGAACAAGGTATTTTGGGATTTCTTCCAGAAGACATAATAAAAGAAATTCGAAGAGGATCCAGATTGGTAATTAGCATAACTTAAATTTGTATAATCTAGTTTTAAACAAAACGAGGCATTATATTATGGCATTATGTATTTCCACACAACAATTGTTTAAAACTTATCTTGAAAATTTGATTAAAACTGTATAAAAAAACACGGTTATGTCCCTTGATATGTCTAAATGAGCCTACAATGTCATATTTTTTAGAAGGATTATTATACCTCCCGCAAACTAGTTTGGGGTGGTATATAGGAATCACCCTGTCTGTCTGTCCGTCTGTCCACATCCCTTGTAAGCCGTTCTCCTCCTAAACCGCTTGTCAGATTTTGATGAAACTTTACTTGAAGGAAGTACATCATATGTAGATGTGCATGAAGAATTTTGGTCGCTGTTGGATATTATTCAGAGGAGATAATTGGACTTAGACTTTTAAAATATAGTATTCAGTATGAGACCTCGTAAGCGCAACTCCACCTAAACCGTTTGACAGATTTTGATTACACTGTACATGAAGGAAGTACATCATATGTAGATGTGCATGAAGAATTTTTGTCGCTGTCGGATATTATTCAGGGGAGATAATTGGACTTGAACGAAACAGTGGGGGGGGGGGGTAATCCCTTTGTTAGTGTGCTCACAGTCCACACTTGTTTTGCTATCTAATTAGTTTCAATTCAATACTTGTTTAACACCTTCCTTGGTCATCTGTATTTCATGAAACTTCACATTAAAGTTGTCCAACCCACTAGAATTGTCTTTATATACTAACATGGCTTGTACAGTCCACTAGAATTGTCTTTATATACTAACATGGCTTGTACAGTCCACTAGAATTGTCTTTATATACTAACATGGCTTGTACAGTCCACTAGAATTGTCTTTATATACTAACATGGCTTGTGCAACCCACTAGAATTGTCTTTATATACTTACAATTCTGTATTGAAAACTTGTAATAACACAAACTTTTACACAAAATAAACATTTTCTATTACATTTTAGAGATGTTCATATTGTAAAACAGCTGGAAGCACCATTGGCTGTGTTATTGGATCTTGCAGCCGGAAATTTCATTTGGGATGTGGAAGAAAAAATGGAACTCTCCATCAGTTTTTTGGATCATTCAGGTGTGGTTTAAAAGAAAATATTTTTTCAATAACACAGGGAACAGTCCTCTAAATGAAATAAGGATTAAGATGCTTGACTTCATAAATATTGAAGTAGACTTTAAATTTGGTATTGTCCTCCAATTATTACAAAGTATTGATCAATTATATCAGAAACTGGTTTGTTCAAAACCAGACTGATTTGTCAAACTAGATCTTCGTTCCATTGAATTATACCTACAGCATTAGAAAATTCCATCACAGGATGAAAAATTGCACATAAATATTGCTTCTTGTTAATTGGCCATAATTATCTTTGTTATGGATATATTTTCTGTACAGCATACCATAAAAACCACATCAAGTCTGCTCTTACATATCCATGTATCCATGCAAAGTATACATATGAAAGTTTATAAAAGAATCGTGTTATAATAGTACACTAATAATAATATTTATAGTGTAATAGTAAACTGGAGGCCATGAAATAGCTGAAAAATTGTTGAAAGTGGCATTAAACATCATTCAAACAAACAAACAAAATCCAACTGAGATTAAAACAAAAAGACTGCGGACATTACTTTTTTTATGGTAATCTGCTACCTCTTAATTTAATTGGAAATAATCAGCTGTGCATAATCTGGCTTTAGGAGTGTAGATATGAAAGATGTTTATGTTTGTTTGGACTCGTTCTTTATTGCCAGTAATTTTCCTGTGCATTTTTGCATTATAAACTATTTTTATTTAATGATATATATATATATATATATATATATATATATATATATATATATATATATATATATATATATATATATATATATATTTATTATACTGATTACTGATACATTTGTCATTAAAAGTTGTATGCAATAGTTGCAAAAAATGTTTTATATCCAACAAATGTTCTATTTCTTTTAGATCATTTTGTCCAGAACATCGGCCAAGACAAATGGTACCTATTTCTGACAGGTTGGCCTTCTATGGTACTGCTAATGCTCCCTGTGCCATATGTATGAATTCTGTAGAGGCCAGAGCATCAAATGATACATTGAGAGCACCATGCTGTCGCAATTCATGGTTCCACAGAACTTGTATACAGGTATCTCAAAGTTTAAAAAACAATAAATCTTTTCTTCATTTATTAAGAATATTCATTTTTAGCCGAGTTGCAACGAAGTTGAACTCGGCTATTGTTATAATGATGGCGGGCGGGTGGGCGTCAACAATTGGTTTCCGTACCATAACTCAGAAAGTTGTAAACCCATTTTAATGAAACTTTAGGATATTGTTACATACCATAAGAGGAGGAACCCTATTGATTTTGGGTTAAATCTGTTCAAGGTCAAGGTCCCAGCGACAGAAAAACGTTAGAAAATTTCTTGAATTAGTGGTTTCCGGACCATAACTCAAAAAGTTCTCAACCAATTTTTTGTCTCGCCTGGGACGAAAGTCGCTGGAGGCGAGACATATGTATGGGAATCCGGCGGCGGCGGCGTAAACACTTGACATCTTGCTTCATATCTTTGTAAGCTCAAGCCCTAGGTCCATCAAATTTGGTCCAGAGGTAGCTTATGATGAGTACTTGCCAGTCAGTCACCTATCACCTGTAACTACGCATGGTAGGATGACAATATTTGGTGTATAGGTTGCTGATGACTAGTACATGACTGTCTGGTAGGTGTCACCTGACCTTGACCTCAATTTCACGGTCCAGCGACTATGTTAAAGTTTTTGGGTTACGACAGTTCCTCTGTAACTACGCATGGTAGGATGACAATATTTGGTGTATAGGTTGCTGATGACTAGTACATGACTGTCTGGTAGGTGTCACCTGACCTTGACCTCAATTTCACGGTCCAGCGACTACGTTAAAGTTTTTGGGTTACGACAGTTCCTCTGTAACTACGCATGGTAGGATGACAATATTTGGTGTATAGGTTGCTGATGACTAGTACATGACTGTCTGGTAGGTGTCACCTGACCTTGACCTCAATTTCACGGTCCAGCGACTACGTTGAAGTTTTTGGGTTACGACAGTTCCTCTGTAACTACGCATGGTAGGATGACAATATTTGGTGTATAGGTTGCTGATGACTAGTACATGACTGTCTGGTAGGTGTCACCTGACCTTGACCTCAATTTCACGGTCCAGCGACTACGTTAAAGTTTTTGGGTTACGACAGTTCCTCTGTAACTACGCATGGAAGGATGACAATATTTGGTGTATAGGTTGCTGATGACTAGTACATGACTGTCTGGTAGGTGTCACCTGACCTTGACCTCAATTTCACGGTCCAGCGACTACGTTAAAGTTTTTGGGTTACGACAGTTCCTCTGTAACTACGCATGGTAGGATGACAATATTTGGTGTATAGGTTGCTGATGACTAGTACATGACTGTCTGGTAGGTGTCACCTGACCTTGACCTCAATTTCACGGTCCATCGACTACGTTAAAGTTTTTGGGTTACGGCTGTTCCCCTGCAACTATGCAGGGTATGGTGACAATATTTTGTATACAGGCCGCTGCTGATATTTAATGCTATTTACGTAATGCTTATGACGAAATTTATTTTCGTTACTGATGCGGAATACAGGCGAGACGTTTTTCTGTGTCCACACTTGTATTGAATCTTTAGGATATTGTTACATACCATAAGAGGAGGAACCTTATTGATTTTGGGGTAAATCTGTTCAAGGTCAAGGTCACAGTGACAGAAAAACGTTAGAAAATTTCTTGAATTAGTGGTTTACGGACCATAACTCAAAAACTACAAGTACCAAGTATCAAGTACATATCTGAAATTTCCTGACTTTTTCCAAACGCATGTGGATATTGAGCTGATATTTAGTACATAAATCAACCATTATGAGTTACAGATCAAGTTCAAATATTGTTGTGGTCCAATGATTTTTTTCAAAATTATGGTCCTTGTGACTTAGAAAATTTCTAAAAAAATATCAACTGTTTCGATGTGATACAGGCAATTGTACTTACACAATGTATGTATTATAGTATATTAACATGTTAGATATTAAATTTCCCTTCTGAAGTGTCATCCTCTCCTCCATTGAGTAAATTTCATTTCTGTTTCAATCCATGGACAGATACTGATTTATCTGTTTATTTTAAGCTCACCTGGACTGGAGGTCCAAGTGAGCTTTTGTTATCACTTGGTGTCTGTCGTCTGTAATATACTTTTCAAAAATCTTCTCTGAAACCACTGGACCAATTTTTTTTCAAACTTGGCCACAATCATTCTTAAGGGTTCTAGTTTAAAATTTATACCCATTGTGTTAATCAACAGATAAGAGCTTTTCCAGAAAAAAATGTACAGTGGGGTTGGAACTCAGCTTAAAAAAATGGGGTACCACCACTAAAATTTAAATTTTTTAGAGGCACAACCTAGAAAATGTTATTATGGAAAGTCCCCCCCCCCCCCCACCTATAAAATAAAATTGATATATATATATATATATATATTGATGTACAATAATAAATTTATCTGAATATTGTTATAGGCCATTGGTACAGACTGACTGTCTGGTAGGTGTCACCTGACCTTGACCTCAATTTCACAGTCCAGTGACTACGTTAAAGTTTTTGGGTTACAGCAGTTCCTCTGTAATTATGCATGGTAGGATGACAATATTTGGTAGATAGGTTGCTGATGACTAGTACATGACTGTCTGGTAGGTGTCACCTTAGCTACAATAATGTAGCTCCTTTTTTTTTTATTATGGACGGAGCTACAAAGAGGTCCCATTACTCGTAATGGAGCAAAAACACTTTTGGGATTTACACATATTTTCCGCTATTTAACCTTTGTCTTTATTAAATAAATATGTTTTCTTTCCTCCGCCGTTCATCTGATATGTCTACAATGTCTAATTAAATAATTTTAACACTTTTTCGTAATCGTGTCATTGTTGACATAATTAAAATTGTGGAGTGTAGAATTTCAGAATCGTATCGGTAAAATTTGTAATAAGGGGACATAATCATAATGCAAATGAATGCAGCTGAAATCATCCGGAATTTCATTTTTTACCAAATCGATTCCGATATTATCGAAATTATGCACTTCTGGAATTCATATTTTGTCAACAATGCCATGATTATGAATAAAGTGATAAAACTAACGAATACGGTGTTGTGGAAATATCAGTTAAACTGCAAATACATAAAAACGTATGTAGCAAACCAGGGAAACAGTTAAATTGCTTATAAAATGCATAAAACCCCCGGGTGTGAATCACTCCCGGGCTGCTCCATTACGAGTAATGGGACCGCTTTGTAGCTCCGTCCATTAAAAAAAAAAAAAAAAGGAGCTACATTATTGTAGCTAGTGTCACCTGACCTTGACATCAATTTCACGGTCCAGCGACTGCTAAAGTTTTTGGGTTACGTCTGTTCCTCTGTAACCATGCATGGTAGGATGACAAAGTTTGGTATATAGGTTGATGATGAATAGTACATGACTGTCTGGTAGGTGTCACCTGACCTTGACCTCAATTTTACGGTCCAGTGACTATGTTAAAGTTTTTGGATTAGGGCACTTCCTCTGTAACCATGCATGGTAGGATGAAAGTATTTGGTATATAGATTGCTTTTGATTAGTGCATGACTGTCTCGTAGGTTTCAACTGACCATAACCTCAATATTATGGTCCATTGACTAAGTTAAAGTTTTACGATTAGGTCCGTTTCTCTGTAACCATGCATTGTATATTTTAAATGATAACAATTTAATGCTATTTACGTAATGCTTATGACGTAATTTTTTTTTGTTACTGATGCAGAATTCAGGCGAGACATGTACATCTTTCTGTGTCCACACTTGTTTATAAAATTTTAAGTTTTTATAAAATAACTTAAAAACTGTAAGATCTGGAGTGACATCGTAAATTACTTAATGAGCAGCAAAACAATGCCTACAAAACACACTTTCCAAAATCGTCGAATCACTCCTTTTAGGAGTTCTTGTCCTTTAATGATGATTTTTTATGAAATTTTGTGTTTTTTCCTATAACCTAATAACTATAACAGCTAGAGCGAAACAGTTAATTGCCAATAATGATCAGCAATACAAGCCCTACAAATAGACACTTTATTGGTCTGAAAATGTTAGATGACTTTCTTATTGGAGTTATTGCCCTTTAATGATGATTTTTATTTAATTAAATATCCATCTTGCCCTTTAACCTGAAAACTATATAACAGCTAGAGTGAAAATATTGTTCAAGTTGGAATAGTATGCAAATTCCGCATATAACACAACAACAAAATGGCGACTGCCAGTGACAACAATCAACATGTCAACAAAAAAACTCAACAGTGTCTGTATGTAGTATAATCTGCTCCATTCCTTTTCAAAATGGATTTAAAGAAAAAGACCAAGGACAATACGACCCTGTTCATGGTAGCTGAAGTCATTTGTGTTCCTTGTGAGTGATTACAAGCTTCAATGAGCATCTAGTTAAAAAAAAAATTTTCCTAAAAGGCCAAATAAATCATTTTGAATTATTAAAATGGATATAATAGTTTAAAATTCCACAGTTTTGACCTTAATCCTTATTTTTAATCTGTGAAAGTAATTTGTTTACAGTCATCTATCTAGAATTATAAACATTTTTAGTTAAACATGGTTTTTTTATTTTTACAGAAACATGCCTCTACAGCTGGTCTTTATTTTTTCAAATGTCCCCTGTGTAACAACAAGGAAATGTTTCAGAACGAAATGTTGGAGTTCGGTATATATATTCCTGATCAGTAAGTAAAAGTTTGGTAAACATGGTACCTAAGGTCATGAAAAAGGTCATTTGCTGGACACGACCAAAATTTACATTTGTCCAACTACGATTGGTCAAATCAGACATCCAAAAAAGTCATGTTTCACATAGTCAGTAATTTAAAAATTATTGTTTGTTTTAATGAATTTTCTTTTGCCTTGAGCTCTTAATCAGCATCATTGGTAGGCAAGTAGCATTGTATGAACATAACTTTTCTTCCCTTGGAGATAAATACATGGTGTACATTTTGTTTTTGCACAATTAACTGAGTAAATCATATAATAACTGATGTAGAAGTGATGCAGCCCATAAACATTTTCTGTTGCACAGTAGGGAATTATTATTTCATTAATTACTTATTGTGCTTTTCAGGATAATAACGCTTGAAATTATACAGAGAGCATTAACCAATGATACTGAAAAAGCTCTGTCAATTAAATAGGTGCTTTTTTTTTGAAAATTTTAATTTTACCTTAATAATGGAGTCGTCTTAGATATTAAGCTTTTTTATAAGATATTTGAAAACCTATTTGATCTGTTTGTATTAATGAGATGTTACTTCCCTTCATATTATAAACACAAAAAACCTTTCAGAGATGCTGCATGGGAAACAGAGCCCAATGCTTATAATGAATTAATGGAACGTTACCTACAGTGTGATGCCATGTTATGCAGATGTCCTAACGGGAGGAAATACAACAGGGATGGTGGGTAAGTAATACAGGGAAGAAATACAACAGGGATGGCGGGTAAGTAATACAGGGAGGAAATACAACAGGGATGGCGGGTAAGTAATACAGGGAGGAAATACAACAGGGATGGCGGGTAATTTAACAGGGAGGAAATATAACAGGGATGACAGGTAAGTTATCTTGAAATACATGGAGGAAATTTAACAGGGATGGCAGTTAGTTATCTGGAATACTGGGAGGAAATACAACAGGAATGACAGGTAAGTTATCTGCAATTCTGGGATTAGGTATAACTTGGATGGCAGGTACCTATAACACAGGGAGAAAATATAACAGGGATGGAATACAGTGTATAAGTTATATACGTTCATATCAGTAGATATGGAGATTTTACCACTTGAAGTGCCCCAAGTACGCCCTGAGGCGAAGCCGAACGGTGTACATGGGTCCTGAAGTTGTTAAAATCTTCATATCTACAGATAAGAACGTGTATTAGTTTGAAATAATGGATATTTAGGTATGTTGTCAATGCAATGGTGGACGTTAAAGTAAAGTTTTCATCATCATAAAAGAAAGTTTGACTGACATTGATAAAAATGAGACTTTTTACAAGGTGTAGGGTACTACCTTTAGTAGAACCCTACAATTCTCGAAAAAAACCAGTTTTCTGTTGGATTTAAACAGATGTTTAAGAAATAAATTTTGATGCTGAATGTCTTGCAGAGACGTCATAATAGTGTGCATATCTTTTGTTTCTTTTTCTGTTAAAAATAAAACACATTTGGACCTTTTGCTAAAGATGTCATCTTCCTATATACCACACAAACCATTTATAATATAAAGGCATCTTAAGTACTTTTGAGCAACTAACCGTTAGCAACACCCAGGTATATGACGTAGCAACGCCCAGGGTATATTGGTTTTGTAAAGACGTGTAATTGACCAATCAAATTCTAGAAATAATACTGATACTAGGATAATGTGAGTTATCTAGGATACAGGGAGAAAATATAACAGGGATGTCAGGTAAGTTAATCTGGAATACTAGGGAGGAAATACAACAGGAATGGCGGGTAAGTTATCTGGGATACTGGGAGGAAATATAACAGGGATGGCAGGTTAGTTATGTGCAATACCGGAAGGAAATGTAGCAGGAATGGTGGCAAGTAATCTGGAATGCTGGGAGGAAATACAACAGGGATGGCATGTAAGTTATCTAGAATACAAGGGGGGGGGGGAATAAGATAGGGATCACGATGAGTTATCTGGAATACTGTAAAAATATATAATGGGGGTGGGGGTTAATTATTTGGAATACTTAGAGAAAATATACAATATTTGTACATTGTCATAAAATATACAGCTAATTTGTATGAGCCTTGGAAGCTATTAGAAATGCAAGGCTTGCCCAACAACCATAAAACGTGCTTTATACTAATGAGAAAAGTGCATTTTTAGCAAATTTCTGACTTAAAAATTTCACCATGTATTCTAGTGAAAGCCTGTCGTCACAAACAAATACATCATATATTCCACAATTCATAGAGCAGATTACCTTAAATATTGTAAGAAGTGAGGGAAAGGGTACCAGGATACTTTATTCAGTTTTGCAGAATATAGCAAAATTTATTTGACCACTCCTTACAGCCTGTTGTTATAAGATACATTGTTAAAAAAAAAGCTTTACAGCATATAACATGTAGGCCAGATTTATGAAGGATCATTTAATTAAATAGGAAAATTTATTTTAATTTAAAGTGTGGAAGAGTAATATGTAAAGTTGAACAAATTTATTTCAGCAAACAATTGGAATTTAAGAAGTTACTTTGTCCAGTACTTGCATGGAATTTTTAACACTCTAAAAATGTTGGTCAAATAGATAGTTTTTATACCCCCTGCAAACTTGTTTGGGTGGTTTATAGGAATCACCCTGTCTGTCTGTCAACATCCCTTGTTAGCGCACCTCCTCCTTAACCGCTTGATGAAACTTAGCATAAAGGAAGTACATTATATGTATATGTGCATGAAGGATTTTTATTGACCTAGGTTATCATAAAGGGGAGATAATTTGGACTTTAAGAAGTTCCACACTTGTTTGATACAGGTATTGGGTCCGTTTGCTTTTTTTCTCAAAATGAATGTGTATTTCAAGCACATTTAAATTTATATTTCAGGAAATGGGAAATTTTGACATGTGATTGGTGTGGATCTAAGGGAACTCATGAAGCCTGTCACAGCCTTATTAAAATTGGTCGTAATTTAGTTTGTCAAGATTGTAAAGAAATAGATGATAGATGTAAGTATAATTCGAAGAGATTTGTGACTCTTTATAGGTAAACTATAAATAAGTTTTTGAAATTATGATTATCAATTTTAATTTGGGCTCCGCCACTTTGTGACGGATGCCCTATAATGATCATTCTGTACGTCTGTGTGTCCATCCAACCGTCCAAAGCTAATTGTGTCCTAGCTATAATTTTATTTATCTTTTGAGGTAGGCTTTTGATATTTGGTATGTGGATAGATAATATCAAGGCGATGTGTTGCATACCATGGTTGATGACCTTGACCTCAAGGTCTTCTGGGCCCACAGAGAAGGGAACTATCCCACTGATATCTTGTTCATATTTGTGTTTCAATCTTTGGTGAAAATTGTTACTTTTGAAAAAGTATTTTGTTTGGAATTTAAGTGTATTGATAGTTTACAGTTGTAAGTTGGTTGAATTCCAACAAAGTAAACCAAAATGAAAAACTTATGCCTTGTCAGTCTATTACATATTGGCAATAGATTTAATGTTTATATATGCTCGTTTATGATGGACGTAATATTGGATTAGACAATGTTTTCGGCTGGATTGCATTAAATGCAAAACTGGGTATGATGAAGTCAGACAGTCAGGTGGGGAAAATATGGTATCTATTTTGTGTAATCAACTCCTCCTACAATTTTTAACCCAGATCTCTAAAACTTGACAGAAAAATTACACATGTATTGAAGTTGTGTGCCTGATGAAATTGTTTTATGATTTTTTTCCCAATTTCCCAGAATTGGGAACTTAGTCATTTGATAGCAATTTGTATCTAAGTGGGTACATATTTTTTTGTAATCAACTCCTTCCCAGCTTATAGCCCAG
The DNA here is from genome assembly GCA_944474755.1 of Limnoperna fortunei. NCBI lineage: Eukaryota > Metazoa > Mollusca > Bivalvia > Mytilida > Modiolidae > Limnoperna > Limnoperna fortunei. Next base: position 19,599,773 of record OX104113.1, on the reverse strand, counting down.
ATTGCTGACACTTCACAAAAAGACTGCACACAGAAGCTATGCACCTGCTTTTATGATATTGTTCAAGGAATGTTTTCTCCTTTTTTTTGACAACTGAACTTGGTCATTCTTAAGCACACTTTATACTGATGGTTTCTACATTTTTTGACAGACCTGAAACCTTCTCCCAACTAATTGTAAATCATTCACCATTTATTAAGGCACTTGCTTGGCAACCCAGCCATTTCAGACTTTTGCGATTTTTTAGACAATTTATCAGTGAGTAGACTCTGTTGACTCACTTACAAGCTAAATAAAAGGATTTTATATCAATTTTGTGAGGTAGTTGCTGGAGTTTATGCATTCATATTTTCCTTAAATAAACAGTGTTTAAGCAATAGAATTCTATTAAATACTTATTGCAATTTGTAAAGCAGAAAAACAATTAAAGATGCCCATGTAGACCTCAAAATGTACCTACACTGGACAGTGTAGGAGTATACAAGACACAGTACCAAAGGAATTTCAGACAAAATGCTGGTCCCTTTCCCTTAATGATATTCAGGCTCTTGAAAGCATGTGGTTATTTACCAGATAAGTACAAATTCAAACTTTGATGCAATCAAAACAAAGTTAAAGAATGACAAAGTTTCTAGACAGTGATTGTCTTGAGATGAAATAAATTACAATTGTTTCAATGGTTCTTCAACCAAAAGTTAGGGGCCATTTAAATTTAGCCTTTTCTGTCTGACTATTTGTCCATCCATCCATCCAGATTGGGGTAAATAGCTTGTTCATCTATCTTCTTTTACAGTTTTAGGACTATAACTTCTATTTAAGGATGTTTGTACACAATGCAGGTCCAGAGGATTCGGATTTTAGTGAAATATCCTTTTAACTAGAGATAGTTAGTCAGTTTGTAGGCCATTTAGTTGAAATAAGGGTAAATTCTTGTCTGGCTATCTACATTATTATACCCCCGCTTTGATAAAGATGGTAGTATACCGGTTTACCCCTGTCGATCCTTTCATCCGCAACAACTTTTGTAACAGTTTTCTCAGCAACTACTTATCACAACCACTTGAAATTTTATGTGTGCCCTCAGCATGTGGTCCTATATTGCAAGTACAGATTTCAGGTCTGTCACATTTCTACTTCCTGTTTACTGACTTAGTCAATTCAATGATGGGAATAGCAGGGGAATACTGAATGAGCTGTAGCTCACAGGTTACTAGTTTATATAAAGTAGGATGTTTGTACACACAATGAAGGTCTGGATCAAAGGATTTTGATTTTCATTAAATTTTCTTTGGTCACGTGGAAGGTTGTAGGCCATGAGGGACCAAAGCTGTTATGTTTTGTCAAGCTATCTTCTAATACAGCTTTAAATCTACAGAGTTCATATTTTGAAGAATATTTGAACACATAATGGAGGTGTGCATCTGCACAGAATTTTGATTTTTTTGGAAATTAAAAAAATAGTCATTAGGGGTAATGTTTGCTCCTGAATAGTATTACTAAGAAATTCCTGCCTGTTACAACTTGCCCTTCATTTGTCATTGGGAGTAATGTTTGCCCCTGAATAGTATTACTAAGAAGTTCCTGCCTGTTACAACTTGCCCTTCATTTCTCTTGCAGTCAAACCAGGCTAATTAAGAAATAATTCAATTATAGTACATTTATAATATTTTCCTACCTATAGAAAACATCATTTCCGCCATAAACGGGCTGTTCCGTCAATGTAACACACAATATATTGCATCGGATAATTATAGCGCGTGTTGCTATTTATAAGATTTATACGTCATATGCAATAGCTTTCCGGTGGGAGTTACAGTATTGTAATTGGAACAGCCATTTAAAACTTCTCAGCGCGTGTTGCTCATAGATAAATCTTTTTTTTACCACAGTTGTGGTCTGAAAGCCTTTAAAGCACGTCATATTAGAATATAAGTTATAGTTGATATTTATATATAGGCCCACTCTAAGATTCATATAGTGAGACATCATGCATGAAAAATATGAAAAAATGGATATGTTTTTAATTTTGATGATCAGTCAGGGGCATCAGTTGTGTCTTACAAACACTGGAAACTTTGCCCCTAAAAAATCGATGTTAATTTTAAAATGGGAGGGGGCATACTTTTGATCTTGTTGATTAAAATGAAATAAAGGTTACCTTCTGGAAGTGAAATTATGTTATAGGTTCGTGTCAACTGTTTCTGTAGCTGATTCTGATTAAATGCTTCTATCATGTCCTTTAATTTTCAGCCAGAAAACTTAGAAAGGAAGAAAAGAAGAAAAGAACTCCATTGAAGGAAAGACTGAACACAAGTTTGGAGAAAAAAGAGGATATAGATTTAGAACAGAAAGCAAAAAGTGAATATCCTGGTCCTAGTACAACTCTTGTAAAACCAAATCGACCTAAATCACCAGTGACGTCCCCAGGTATGATACTGAGGTTATCTTATCAGGAAACTGATGATGATGTTGATGTTGTAGAAGATGACGATGCTTGTTTTTCTCCTCTTAATAAAACAGCACAAAAGCTAAATAAACAAAAGTCAGCATCTGCTGCAGTTGGAAGTTCAGAACAGCAAAGTAAACGTAGAGGAAGGTCAAGACAAAGGAAAAGGTCAAGGTCATCTTCAAGTGAAAATATTCCATTATCGTCAGTAAGACATAGGATTAGATCATCTTCCCGTGATGCTGTTGAATCTCATTCAAGGTCACGATCATCTTCAGAAGAAATCCCAATAAATCCAAGATTAACATCCAAAAAAAGATCTGGATACAAAAAAAATTCATCAAAATCTTTATTTGAATCTCGGACACGCTCTGTGTCCCGTGGCAGAAAACGACTTAGGTCTTCATCAGAGGAGTTTCCCATCAATAAAAGATTGAGATCAGCTTCACGTGGAAGAAAACCTTATAGATCATCATCAGAATCCCCAGAAAAAAATCGACTAAGATCAGCATCACGTGGAAGACAACAAGAGCATGTTACTCTTTCACCAGCCAAAACAAGCCAGCGATCCTCCTCTTGTAGATCTTCAAAACAGGGAGCCTATGATGAAATAGATGGCGAGTATTGCAAACGCAAGTCAGATATAAAAAAGAAACAAAAGCAAAGGAAAGACCCATTTTCTTTGCATGGTTACAGAACAAAGAAAAAAAGAAGGTATTCTAAGAAGATGTTAATTAGTATGGAGTCAAATTTATCAAACCTTTCTCCTGTAGCTCAGTACCCTAATAGTCCTCATATTTTCACAGGAAATAGTGACAATACTAGCAGTCCTGAAAAAGTATACACTTATGTCACAAAGTCATCTACTCCAAAATCAAGAGTAAAGGCTGATTCAACTTCATATAAGTCATCTGTGAGTGTTCAATCATGCGTCACTTTAGAATCCACAAGAACAGAGTTTGGGGCCATTCAGTCTTATAACACAAAGTCAGTGATTCAGAGGGAAACATTATCAAATATTTTTTCAAGAGATTTGACAAATGAGCAGAAAATTTCAAATGCAAAGTTTTATGGAAAGCAGTCTCCCAAAAGCAAGCCAAAGAAAACTTACAGAAAGAGATCTAAAGTGGATTCGAAGCAGATGTTGATTAACCATTGGCTAAAAACAAATAAAGATAATAAGTCATCAAACAAAGAAAACAGTCAGAACAAGTTCCTTACTATCAAATATCAGGGCAAAAAATTTATAAAAATGCTTGTTACAACATCTGAGGCAAATGAAAAGAGCATGCCTTCTGTTTCAAAGATGTATCATGTTCCTTTGGATCATCAATCCAGTCCAAATACCAGATCATCAACATTAAAAGCTACTGTACACCCAAGTCCCACTACCAGAGCATCTACTCAATTAAGGGCAAGTCTAAGTCCAGCTACTAGAACAAGTCCAGCAACTAGAACAACAGTTGTCACATTGAGTCAAACTCCAGTTGTAAAGCAGGTTCGTGTGAGTCCACATTCATCGTTGATAACAGAAGATATGTTGTTGTCATCTGTGCAGAAACTGTCTGAAAGAAAATCCAGCCTTTTGAAGTCTTATCCACTGAGACATTTTCCAAAAGGTGGAAATGGAAATGTCAGGTGTTCATTGACATCAAAATTTGCTGACAATCAGATAGAAAGCCATCCATTATTAAGATCTCTTCTTGACAATCACTGTACAACTCATAATAGTTCACAAGGTGTTTCTTCGTCCACAACTGAAAGTTCTGCAGATTCATCTTGTGTGATAGTTGAAGTGGGGGAATTGAATAGCTCAGGAAGCAGTGAAACATTGGATTATGTGGATGACGATTTTCTCACATCTGATGACTCGGACAATACACACAGTCCATATGGTATCAAGAATTATGACAATATAACTGGATTAGAACAGATTAAAGTTGTTTTACCAAGTAGTTGATGACAACTGTCTATGTGTTATTGCTGAAAATGAATTGACTTGCTTTTTTTATTCATTATATTAAATACTGTGTACTGTGGTTTCATTTTTATACGCATAGTACCAATTTTTGTGAGCTAGGAAAAACCTTGACCATGTTGTAACTCACAATCTTAAATGATGGTTAACTGACCTGAGAAACTGAAAGTTGCTTACATAAATAATGACAAAGGATTTTCAAAAGACATTGTTTGATCAAACGTTCTGAGGGCTTTGCCACTTAGATGCCCTATATTGATCAGTCTGTCCGTCCATCCCAGTTATATCAGGGCTATTACATTTTTTTAGTCTTTTGAGGTGGACTTTTAATATTTGGTATGACGGTAGAAAATTTCAAAGTGATGTGTCGCATACAATGGTTTTTTTACCCTGAACTGTGACGACAAGGTCACATTTTTGCTGTTTGAATGACAAATTTGTGACTGGGCTTTAACTGTTTTCTCTTTCGATGTAGGCATTTGATATTTGGCATGTAGTTTGATCAAGGGGGCATGTCATGTATCATGGTTAGGGACCTGTGACCCCACAGTCCCATTACGATTTTTTTATTGACAAATTCCTGTATGGGCATAAGTTCTTACATTTTTCTAATCGCAACCTATTGACAGCAGGGCTCATAGAGAAAGGTGGATACTATCTGACAGACATCTTGTTTTCAATTGAGATTGAAACAGTTTTGCATTTTGATTTATAAACAAATATAAAAAAAATTATGTTATGAAATTACTATTAATAAATCAATCTGTTAACACTTTTTTTGCTGATATCACTAATTATACAGTTAATTTTAGTGCCAAACAAAGAAACTTAATCTTTGCCCTTAGTAAATTACAGCACAATTACTATGAAATGTATTTATATGGTTATGAAACAACTTTTGTTTAATTTTTGTCTTGCCTGCGATGATAGTCCCTGGAGCCGAGACATGTATGGGAATCCGGCAGCGGCGGCGTAAACACTTGGACATCTTGCTTCATATCTTTGTAAGCCCAAGCCCAAGTTCCATCAATTTTGGTCCAGAGGTAGCTTATGATGAGTACTTGCCAGTCAGTCACCTGGCTCTGTTCAAGTTTTTGGGTTATGACAGTTCCTCTGTAACCACGCAGGTAGGATGACAATATTTGCGATATAGATTGCTGATGACTAGTACATGTCTGGTAGGTGTCACCTGACCTTGACCTCAATTTCACAGTCCAGCGACTATGTTAAAAGTTTTTGAATTGGGGCACTTCCTCTGTAACCATGCATGGTAGGATGAAAGTATTTGGTATATAGATTGCTTATGATTAGTACATGACTGTCTCGTAGGTTTCAACTGACCATGACCTCAATTTTATGGTCCAGTGACAAAGTTAAAGTTTTACGATTAGGTCCGTGATAACAATTTAATGCTATTTACGTAATGCTTATGATGTAATTTTTTTTCGTTACTGATGCGGAATTCAGGGGAGACATCTTTCTGTGTCCACACTTGTTTAACTTCATGTACTTTTAAAAATAAAATTTAGAAATGTGCCGAGTAACACTGTATGTGAATATAGAAAGTTATAGAGATTGCCATCATTTTTTATTTAACTTATCATCAAACCATGTTTTTAAGAATCCCATGAAATGTGTTTTTTCCAACCACAAAAATTAAAAATAAAAGAAACCAAATTTCATAGGCTACAGAAGCAGAAATGTTTTCACCTGTGATATTTCTAGATGAAGGCATTATTGTCTAATCAAATCTAAATATACTTTGTCATTCAGCAGTAATTAAAATTATTTTGTAATAGCAAATGTAACAACAAACTTGGCAAGTAAAGTAACGCAACCTTATGCTGAACACACAATTGTAGAACTGCCTTAATTATAGCAAGATTAGGGCACAAATAGGCATTTACTTTTGTTAATTAAGATTATTCTCTTTTTAATTATCTTTTATATATAGAATTTTATTTTAATTAATTATATAATGTACTGCAAAATGGTTGTTTAAATATATTTTATCTTGATTTATTATTTACTTTCCATTGTATGAAATTATTACACTATTGTTGATTGTAACATTGCTTAAGGCCTGTGCATTTGTTTATGTGAATTTACATACCCTTCATCTTGGCAAAGAGATCTATTAAATATAAGCAGATAGATATTTTTTATTCATTCACAATCAGCACCTGTGTTTGTAGGATATTAATAAATTCCTTCATGAAAGTATGGGCAAGCAGGTGAATTAGTGGTTTAGGATTCTGGTGCTTTGATATTAAATCTTACTTTTTACCTAGAAACATGGATAGTTGACAGCTTTGAGAAACAAGACCAACAGACACAATTTCATACATTATATTAGTTATGTTGGAATAAACAAAGTTCACTGAAACGGACAAAAGATTCCTGTTTTCTGACAGCTTTAGCTACTCATCCAGTTACTGTTGCAGTTTTCAGTAAAACTACTGATAGTGCAATTTTAGGCATTTTCACTAACAATCAAAGGTCTGCACAGAGTTACATGTACAGTTACATTTACTTCAATGAGGGATTAACAGTAAAAAAACCAGTGTAGTCCACATTTAAGCAACATGAATAGCCTGTTGTTTACACTATTACAACTGCGAGTATTACTCACTAGATTTTTAATCAAATGTTCTTGATCTTCCCCAAGCATTGTATGAGGAGTCATAAGCATGATGTTTAGTTTTCATTTATCCTCATTATAAAAGTAGTTAACATTTGTTTTACAGGATACAAGATTTCAAAATACTTTTATTGTGGTACAAGTCGGTTAACATAGTCTGTTTGTATGTCATTGTTTCCCTGACTACATTTTGATAATGTTGTTCTAGTATATCAAATAACTTTAAATGACTTTAAAAAATAGTTTTTTTTTCCAGTATTCCCCAGACAAAATTATGGTGGGTCTAAAAATTAGTATACTGGCACTTGCTGTATTGTTTTGGAAAAGGACCTTTGTTTTGTAGATTTTGGTATTTTTCATCCGATTCAGTTGCAGTTTTTATTACGTTCCCAAGGACATATGCTTTCAGAGTATGTATAATTTTCTATCATTTAGTTTTTGTCTTGCCTATATAAATGTCACAAAAAATGTTAGTAGAAGTAGCTTTTATACTTGACATTTATATAACGTATGTATTCATCAATATCCTAGATTTCTATTGGTTCAAACTATTACAGATGAAGTAAAATCATTCTTTGGATTTCTCCATGAAACCTGTAGCCAAGAAGAGCACATGCCTCGTCGTCCACAGTAAACAACATGGAGTCATTTTAATCAACAAAAATACGTCTATGATTTCAATCATGATGCCTGCATTTTTTGAAATTAAATAAAATGTCAATTTAGAATTCAATGCATTCTTTTTAAGTTTAAAAGCATTGACCGAAGAACAGTTTCATCATGAAGCACTTCATTGAAAATGTGCTTTGGTCAATGCTTTCATACATCAATGAAACTTCACAAGAATGCATTCATTTCTTAACATTTTGGTTTCTATCTGCAACCCATTGGGAGCCTATGATGATTACTTTGTTGGTCACTTGACCTATAGAATTAGTTCAGTTATTTAGTGATCATAAATGGTACAATGACAATATTTGGTATACAGATAAACAAGTGTGGACTGTGAGTTTAGGAGGATTTGCGCTTACAAGGGATGTGGACAGACAGACAGGGTAATTCCTATTTACCCCCCCCCCCCCCCCCCAAAAAAAAAAAGTTTAGGGGGGGGTGTAATAATACATGATAGTCTGGTCTTACCCAAATCCAATGTTTTTAGATTAAGTCAGTTCTTCAGTAACCATGAGGAAAGATCACATTGCACCATTATGTGTTTTAGTGATATATTTAGACATCTACATTCCTACAAAGTCTCACAGAAATAATATGCTGCATAAAGACACAAAATGTTTCAACAATATTTCAAGCCGCATCTTTGCTAGCAATGGGTTACTATCTGAATTGTACAAGCAGCAGTAGTTTCCAATAATTTTGTTATATTGGACCAGTATTCCAAGCTCTTTTAACAAACAAAAAACAGATCAGCACACTTACCATTGCAACAGAGAACAAACATTGCAGAAAGTTAAAAGTGGGATACAAATTCATGTACCAATATGATACCTTTTGTATATGTAGATATAGGCTTTCTACAATTCATCTTAATGTCCGTCGCTCTATTTATAGAAGTAACAAATATAAAGTTAAATATTAATTTTAATATGTAAATGTATATTTATGGTTGACAATTTTACAGCAAATGTATTTAGACATTAAAATATAATATATGTACTGTATACAATTTAATTAAGTTATTTTTATCACAGACATTTTTTAAAGAGGCCTTGCAAACACTGATTATTATTACCAGTACATCTTTTTTTTTCAATTTCACAGATAAAAAACATTAGCACTTAATAATGTCATGGTGCTTGGGATTCTAGCAAAATGTTTTGAAAGAACTTCAATCCATTGGTTATGCTTGTACATTTTTAGAGTTATCCAGAGTATAAAATTAATTTGGTGTCCTTATCAACCAAATATAATAGAACATGCAATAATGTAATTATTAAAAATAGCACATAAACCTTGCTCCACTTTAACATAATGTAGATTTGTGTTTTTCTCGTAAATTTAAAAAAAAAAAAGTGTTCCATAATGATATTGCCTTGCTCCAATAAAGGTCCCTTACTTAATGTTAAGCAAACTTTTCCAAAAAAGTACAGAGTTCTATAAAAAAAATTTTCTCCCTCAATATATAGACACCCTATTTTTTGCCAAAATAATCTGGTCCCAAAGTAGCAATATAATTAAGGACAACTGGACAATGCTTTTCCTGTAAGTTTACCAATTTTACAGGAGACCATCATTCTAAGGTTCACCTAGTCAGAGTTGTTATGTGGACTTTACAAAATCAAAAAGAATCAATATTCAAAACATACCTTATCAAGACATGGACCTCGAAGGTTCAGTGACTGTACAGGAACACGACAAACAATCTGCCATAAATTATTTATATACATGTATATATTTAATTTTTTTAATAACAGGACGTTTATTGTCAATTCTACAACATAATATAAGAATTGATGTTTGTTAGTCTGCTAGATTTGATTCCATTCTCTTGCAGTTATCATACAGATATCAACATTACAACTCCATTTCATAGTCGTGTTTCACTAACACAACAATGCATAAAGTTGAATTTTTATACAAGTCACAACAATATATTACACATACTGTAAATGTAGTCATTGTACATTGTTCAATTATGCTAAATATTACAACTACATTTTTTATTCTGTAATCATTCATTCCAACATGATTAATTAAAATCAATTCTTCACATGAATTAAAACGTTTCACAATCAAATGCTGTTTTAATTCAGAGCAAGTTTTTTCCTATTCATGAATATTATTGTACACATGAATACATACTATCATCATTAATGACGAAAAATAGTTATACAATTCACACATTTCATTTTTTTACAGTAAAGGGGACATAACTGACACAAAATGTTTAACCTGTAAATAAATATACCAGCACAAAGAAATGAACACAATTAATATGATATTAAGTTAAAACTTGATAGTCAATTGTTATAATGGACGGATAGTGCTAAGACAAACGATTGTGCATAATTTGTAAATACAGTTTCTATGGATGTGTTTTGGAATGTTATTAAAAAACTTAACAAAACAAAACAGAATTCATGGTAAATGTGTTCTGATTAATGAAATGATGTTAAAATAACAACTTAATGAAACTTGGTAATAATGTTTTCATAAGGTGGTGGATTTCAATTATTTAAAATATATATTTAACAAAAATAACCACACTATCACAGACAGTAAGTAATGATAATATTTACACTCAATAAGAATTGTAATACTTCTATTCTTAAATTAAGTAAAATATAAAATGATATTACAATCAGATGAATATTAATGTACAGGAATTATGACTAAATATATGGCTTTATATGATATGTTCTCCTTGTCTTCCAAGCGCAGGCAACAATTGGAATGTGATGTGATCACAGCTCTGTCAATATACTGGTAATGCCTTTTATCACTGCTATCTTTTGTTGTTTTTGGCCTGGTTTATCCTAAACAACAAAATATATAAATATAAAACAAGGCAACATAATTATTAAAAATGTATAAATATTGTATTTTAGAAAGGAAATAAATAGTTTTTTCCATTATCCAGTTTGTTTATCACTACCAGAGAAATAAACATACAAAGATCTCCAATTAAGATTTAAACTTCAACAAGTAAAACAAAACAACTTCCTCAAGTAAAACAAAACAATGTAATAATTTATGGTTTTGTTACCCTTATAAAATCAAAGACTTGAATTGAAAAACTTTTTTTTTACAATCATCACTCATGAAAATGTTTTCACAATGGAAACTATTATTAAAATACAGCACAACAACAACAGCAAGCACATGGACAAAAGCAGAACTCAGGTAACTTTGAACTTCTAATCTGGAAGAGATTGTCATAAGGTATAATGCAGTTGGAACTTGAGTTAGAAGTTAAAGTTACAATAGTCATACATGAGTAGCTGCAATTTAAATGTCCAAGCTATCACTGATGAAGAGCTTTAAAGAAAACAGAATGAAGCAGTTTTCTGCACAGTTGTTATCTGTATTAAGAATTGGGTGACCAATAGGTAAAAAATACCTGACAGGTCATTGTATTTTGACTATAATGAAAAACCAAAAATCAGGCCTTCAAACATAAATTCTGTATCTCTAAAAATGAAGAAGATAGCCAGACAAGACATGTACCTGTCCAACTATCGGTAGTTTTAAGAATATTTCACACCTCCCAAATATAAACACTGTAGCTTCAAAGCTGTATGAGAAGATAGCTGGACAAAATATGTCCCCCTGTATTGCATGTCCAACTATTTCTAATTTGATGAAAACATAATGTTAATCAAAATCCTTTGGCCCTGCACACATTCATTCTGTATACAAATATTCTTCTAAATATTAAGCTGGGAGGGGCCATACTGTTAATGTAGTAGACAAGCCAATTTGGATTTTTCCTTTTTTTTTGGGGCGAGGGGATAAAAAGGTCAAAAGTGATATGTTTTGTAGGTCCTGTATCACTCATCAACAGTAATTACACATATATTCTGTTGTTTAACTCAATTACAGGGTAACAGTAATCTTAAATATGAAATCAGACATCTGAAATATTTTTGTAATAAATATTAACTTCCATTATAATGACAGCAACATCATTAGTTTTATTAATGTGACAACATACCAAATTTTCTGCATAATAAACAGTTCTCCCTATATTAATAGTCACTAATGAGATGGCTTTCATAAATTTCTTCCAATTACTTAGTTGTTGAGTTATACATCAACTGGTATTCTGGACAAGCTTGATTTTGTATTAACTGTACAATTTTAAGAGTGATTTATTTAAATATTATTGATCATTCCCAGAAAGACTTGAAACTTTGTTCTACTGGACAGAATTTTACAATTGGCCACAACAGTCTATGTATTGTATATTACATCTGCATAGAATGTTTGTTTCAATTCCCTACTTGCGGTAAACAAGATTTATCTCCCATTTGCAGAGTTATCTGTTCTTTAGAGCAGGTACTTTATAGTACCTACTGTGAGTAAAAAGTAGTTTTTCTACAATATTTTTTTATTCACATGTAGCAAAGCATCCAGTAAAATTTATTATGATATGCAAACTAATTCTGCAGTTTATTTAGTTGTACTGGAAGAGTCAGTCCACAGACATTATTTAAAAAAAAATAAAAACGTGATTTTTCCCTATCTGTTCAATACTAGATACCTGCTGTTATGAAAGACAACTCTTGCAAATGGGAAGTAACTCTTGTATTCCGAAAATAGGGAATACAGACAGGATGAACACAAAGAAATGACAAGTGCTAAATATTAACATACAAACTTGAAACTCATGCATGTTGTGTGTTCATGAATAAAAAAAAATAGCAAAAACCCTCTATTCACACATAACTACAATTCTATCTACTGTATTCTAGCTACTGAATATTAAAACATACAAGCTAGATCTAATGTTAAAAGCTGCAGCACAAAACAAACCTGCCAGAGTTGTTTTTATGTATTTTTAACAAATCTGATACAGCAGAACATTACTTTGTTCTTCATTTTTAACGTCGGGATACAAGAATTTGTGTTAACATATTAAATCAGATTCAAGAGGCTGACAGACAGATCTATTTAACTGCATATTTATTCTACATTTACACATTTTTTTTTTCTTAAAAATGGGAGGAGGGGTTTGTTGATTTATATTAGATCACAGTAAGAAAGTCAATATAAACACTTACTGAACTCCTGTCATTAGAAAAAAGAATGTACATCCTGACTGTTCTCACATCTTGAGAAAACAAAATGGAACATTATGATGGCACTCATGTCATGAGCACCAGGATGTCATACTCGACTGGACTCATGTCTTTAGTAAACAGAATGTCACATCCTGACTGCACTTATGTCATTAGAAAACAGATTAGCATACCCTGAATGTACATGTCATTAGAAAACAGAATGTCACATCCTGACTGTTCTCACATCTTGAGAAAACAAAATGGCACACTGTGATGGCACTCATGTCATGAGCACCAGGATGTCATACTCAACTGGACTCATGTCATTAGTAAACAGAATGTCACATCCTGACTGCACTTATGTCATTAGAAAACAGATTAGCATACCCTGAATGTACATCTAATTAGAAAACATAATGCCACATCCTGAGTGTTCTCAAGTCATTGGAAAGCAAAATGTCACATTCTAATTGTACTCGTCATGAGAATGTCACATATGACTGTACTGTCATGGGCAATCAGAATGTCATACCCTGACTGTACTTATATCATAAGAAAAAAAATGTCACATCCTGACTTCACTGGTGTAATGAGGAAATCACACCCTGTCAGTACTGGTGTAATGAGTAAACAGAATGTCACACCATGACTGTACTGGTGTCATTAGTAAATAGAATATCACACCCTGACTGTACTTACGTCAATAGAAACAGAATGTCTCAATCTGACTGTACTTATGTTGTGAGAAAACAGAATGTCACATCCTGATCATACTCATGTCATGAGAAAACATAATGGCCTACCCCAACTGCACTCAAGTCATGGGAAAGCAAAATGTCACATCTTGACTGTACTCATTACATGAAAAAACAGAATGTCACACCCTGAGTGGGCAAAAATGTTGCATCCTGACTGTACTCAGATCTTAAGAAAACAGAATGGCACAAGCTGACTGTACTCGTGTCATGAGAAAACAGAATGGCACAAGCTGACTGTACTCGTGTCATGAGAAAACAGAATGGCACACCCTGAATGTAATCATGTGATTAGAAACCAGAATGGCTCATCTTGACTGGACTCATGTCATTAGAAAACAGAATGTCACATGTGACTGTACTCATGTCATACGAAAACAGAATGTCACATCCAGACTGTACTCGTGCTATGGGCAAACATGATACTGCATACTCATAAGTATCATGAAACTGATTTGGTTAAACAATAACACAAAACATTTCCTTATTCGCTGGGTTACCGTAACCACTATTCTTAAGGTCACAAAGTTATTCCACTGCTCACCAAAAAATATATATCACAGAAATTCATATGTAAGCCTCAAGTATTTCCAATTCTAGTAACTTCCCTTCTTTCAACATTAAACAAACCTGGTGACAAATTACATGCTTATGTGTTTCTTTTTAAAGTCTATATATTTGATGTAATATATTATCATTTTTGTTGGAGTGTGACCCGACAAGTTATCTCTATTGAAAAAAATTGTGTCCTACTAAGGTTAGTCCTTGGATGACCTAATTTTTAACATGAGACAAACAATTGGGTCACACTTACTCCAACAATAGTGATAACTGTTGAATGTCACATCCCCACTTTACTTATGTGACAGGTAAAATGTCACAGCTGTACTGTAAGGTAGAATATGTAAAAGACCAAAATGACATTACAGTTAATTTACAGGCAAATACTTACATTACATCACAACTTAGAACAAATGTATGTTTTCTGATAAGATAATTAAAAATATATCCTTGCATACAGAAATCTATAATATATGTACAAAACAATTAATTTTCAAAGATAGAATAGAGTTACATGTATTTATAGTCAAACCTGTATATAAATGACTAATAAACAAAGAAAATTGCTCATTTAATAGTTCCAAGGCTGACCATCTTTGGAAAAATGAAAAAAACTAGAGGCTCCCAGGAGCCTGTAATCGCTCACCTGGAATCCAAATGACTTAAACTATATTAAAATTTTTGAAATTAACAGTTTCAGTCTAGTTGTTATAGCTTTTAAGTTACTGTGCAAAAACTAAACATTTCTTCAAAAAATTTGTTAAATACAATAACTCCTATAAGGTGCCATCCACAATTTCTGAAAATTAAATGGTTTTTAGGCATTGTCCTTTAGGGTACTTTAGAAATTTACAGTTTTACTCTACTAATAGGTGTGTTATAGACTAATTTATAATTAAAAAACTGTTCATATGTCCAAATTCATAATGAAAGGGCAATAACTCCTATAAAGAGTCATCTTGCAATTTTTGGACTAAGCAATCATTTGTAGGGCTTCTATTGCTGATCATTTGTGCAATTTACAGTTTTTATCTAGCTACTATAGTTTTCAAGTTACAGGACAAAAATGGAAAATTTCTTAACAAAATTGTCATTTAAGGGCAATAACCCCTATAAGGAGTCATCTGACAATTTCAGACCAATTAAATGAATTGTAGGGCTTTTTTGCTGATCATTTTTGCAATTTATTATTTCACTCTAGCTGCTATGGTTTTTAAGTTACAGGACAAAAACGGAAAATTTCATAAAAAATTGCAATTTAAGGGCAATAACTTCTATAAGGAGTCATCTGACAATTTCAGACCAATCAAGTGAATTGTAGGGTCTTTATTGCTGATCATTTGTGCAATTTACAGTTTCAATCTAGCTGCTATAGTTTTCAAGTTACAGGACAAAAACGGAAAATTTCATAAAAAATTGCCATTTAAGGGCAATAACTCCTATAAGGAGTCATCTGACAATTTCAGACAAATACAGTGAATTGTAGGGCTTGTATTGTTGATCATTTTTGCTATTTACAGTTTTACTCTAGCTGTTATAGTTTTAAAGTTACAGGACAAAAACGGAAAATTTCATAAAAAATTACCATTTAAGGGCAATAACTCATATAAGGAGTCATCTGACAATTTCAGACCAATCAAGTGAATTGTAGGGTCTTTATTGCTGATCATTTGTGCAATTTACAGTTTCAATCTAGCTGCTATAGTTTTCAAGTTACAGGACAAAAACGGAAAATTTCATAAAAAATTGCCATTTAAGGGCAATAACTCCTATAAGGAGTCATCTGACAATTTCAGACTAATACAGTGAATTGTAGGGCTTGTATTGTTGATCATTTTTGCTATTTACAGTTTTACTCTAGCTGTTATAGTTTTAAAGTTACAAGACAAAAACGGAAAATTTCATAAAAAATTACCATTTAAGGGCAATAACTCATATAAAGAGTCATCTGACAATTTCAGACCAATCAAGTGAATTGTAGGGTCTTTATTGCTGATCATTTGTGCAATTTACAGTTTCAATCTAGCTGCTATAGTTTTCAAGTTACAGGACAAAAACGGAAAATTTCATAAAAAATTGCCATTTAAGGGCAATAACTCCTATAAGGAGTCATCTGACAATTTCAGACTAATACAGTGAATTGTAGGGCTTGTATTGTTGATCATTTTTGCTATTTACAGTTTTACTCTAGCTGTTATAGTTTTAAAGTTACAAGACAAAAACGGAAAATTTCATAAAAAATTACCATTTAAGGGCAATAACTCATATAAAGAGTCATCTGACAATTTCAGACCAATCAAGTGAATTGTAGGGCTTTTATTGCTGATCATTTTTGCCATTTACACTTTCACTCTACCTCGTATATTTTTCAGGTTATATTGTAAATACCAAAAATTTTGTCAAAAATCGTCAAAAAAGGGCAATAACTCCTACAATAAGCCAATACACAACTTCGCACTAATAGCAACTATTGTAGACCTTAATGTGCTGATCAATTTGAAGTAACGGTTTTCTCTATAGCTATTATAGTTTTTTAGATAATGATCAAAAACCTGTGTTGACCCCCATGTTCTATTTTTAGTAACAGCGGCCATATTTGTCTGTTGATCAACACCCTGGGTACAAACTTGAAACTAGGAACCCTAAGGATGATTGTGGCCAAGTTTGAAAAAAATTGGCCCAGTGGTTTCAGAGGAGAAGATTTTTGAAAAAGTTTACGACGGACGACGGACGACGGACGCCAAGTGATAGCAATAGCTCACATGGACCTTCGGTCCAGGTGAGCTAAAAAGAATACCCGTTACTTCATATGATAATTTCTATGTTTAAAATTAAATAATCACTGTCATTTATATACAAGTAATGACCTAATATTATCCAGTCCAGAAATATAAGCTCCCCCAACATTGCAGTTTGTTACAGATGTATATGTTATTTAAGGGTATCATGTTTAAACCTGGGCAGACTGTACAAGTATCTACAACAAACATTAAATGTTATGCAATAACTATTTGTATAGATCAAATTAGACATGTGATAACAAATTTTACTTTACAGATTTTAAAGTTAATGACTCATTCCAGTTTTCTTGAAGAATAACAACCTGATGCTATCAATAGAAAATAGTCAATGAAGTCATTTGCTAATATTCATCAAGACGGCAAACAAGTTATTTCTTATCTGGTAGTAGACATGTATTATCTAATACACTTTGTTGCATTCAATTTTACAACTCTTATTCATTTTCTTAGGTACTGTACAGTTCTATTATGGTGTCAAAATTACTCAATTTAAACAGAAAAAGCACAAATATTTAACAGTTATAAAGAAACCTGCTATTTAATTTAATAGATTTATCAAATATGTGATATTAATTCTATAGATGAAATTTGTAAATCATATTATAAATCAATTTATATCATAATTTAGATGTTACCATGTAACAGCTGTGGGACAAGGGTAGGGAAATATTGTTAAACTTTGGAAGTCTTCTATCTGCTTATCACTGAATACTTTAAATCTTCTGTATCAGTTAGATAGTACCATTAAGATTTAAAACCATTTTACATACCTCAATTATCAAATAGCTAAAAAATCAAATGGCTTAATAAGGCCTGTTAAGAAATTTTATTACCACACATCTCATGGAGTTAAAAAAAAAAAGAGAAAATATATACTTAAGGTAAATAAAATCAGTTGATATTTTTGCCAAATCTGACAAGAAGTCAAATTTCCTATCAATCATTTTGAAAAGAATTTACACTGTGACATTAGTATTAACTCTGGCAGGTTGGTATCAATAGCTACCTGGAAAACCACTCAACATACTCGCTCTGTGAAGGAGGGGTGACATAAGGTATTTGATTCAGATAGTGACGCATGCCGCCATAACCAGGTGCTATAATAGTGTTCCCACGATTCAGACCACCTGTACCATTTTCTTGTTTAGTATTTCCTCTTCTTCTACCACCACCTGGAGAATGAAAAATGAAAGAAAAGGCAATAAAGCATCCATACACCTGGAAATTAATTACTTACCTGGACAGAAGCCATTCTGTTTGAAAATGTCAATTATATATTCAGTTTAGCCCCAAAATAGCTGTTTAGCCTTAAAGCTTCGTAAAAAGGTCATCCCAAATTTATTAGTATAGAAAAATATTTTAACATAAAATAAGTCTTCATTTGAATACTAATAACTCTAAAAAACCAGTATAAGAAAAATGTAATCTCCCAACAAGCTGAATATGAAATCCAAGTCATATTTTTGTTTCACCTTGGCAGTGCCTATAACAAACCTCTCTGAAGTGCTTCTGGTGTATTTTCATCGTACATAATTCCTCCATTCCAAATTGGCGATGAACCCAGATGCATTGTTGTTACTTTTACTGGAACTTGAGTTTTATACTGACTTATTCCTGGAAGTGTACCTTCAGCAATTGATACCTTTAAAGGGAGATAAGATTTAAGTGAACTTGAATCATACAGTCAATAATGGTAGCGGTTGTGATATGGATTATCTCCACCTGACGTTACACCATTAATTTGCTACACTGTGATCAGGTAATTAGTCTATGTTGTCTGACTATTGTCACAATAATAACTGCTATTATCACACAGAATAAGTCTAATGCCTAAAAAAGTCCACTTCAATGAACCTTTTTAATTTTACCATATAAATTGTTATCATGAGTCTTGTGTAATGCACTTAAAAATTTAGAAAACAAATTATTATATAAAAAAAAAATTGAAGAATGTGTCCATGGGACACGGATGCCCCCGCTAAAGGAAGTCCAAAGCAGGAAGTAGTTGTCAAACAGGTCTGAAAGTCGCTTAGGACGTACAACTTGTGATACGTAACCACCCTGCCAAATTTCAAATTGTTCTCATGTACGGTTTCTGAGTAAAGCTTGACGGAAATTTTCATACTCGTTTTAACACATTTTCAAATCGGCCCAGTCAAAAACAGGAAGTAGTTGTCCGACAGGTCTGAAAGTCGCTTAGGACGTACAACTTGTGATACTGAACCACAATGCCAAATTTCAAATTGTTCTGATGTACGGTTTCTGAGAAAAGCTTGACAGAAATTTTCATACTCATGTTAACACATTTTCAGATCAGCCCAATCGCAAACAGGAAGTAGTTGTCCGACAGGTCTGAAAGTCACTTAGGACGTACAACATGTGATACTTAACCACCCTGCCAAATTTCAAATTGTTCTCATATACGGTTTCTGAGAAAAGCTCGACGGAAATTTTCATACTCATGTTAACACATTTTCATATCTGCCCAGTCGCAAACAGGAAGTAGTTGTCCGACAGGTCTGAAAGTCACTTAGGACGTACAACTTGTGATACTGAACCACACTGCCAAATTTCAAATTGTTCTTGTGTACGGTTTCTGAGAAAAGCTTGACGGAAATTTTCATACTCGTGTTAACACATTTTCAATTCGGCCCAGTCTTAACAGGAAGTAGTTGTCCAACAGGTCTGAAAGTCGCTTAGGATGTACAACTTGTGATACTGAACCACAATGCCAAATTTCAAATTGTTCTCATGTACGGTTTCTGAGAAAAGCTTGACAGAAATTTTCATACTCATGTTAACACATTTTCATATCAGCCCAATTGCAAACAGGAAGTAGTTGTCCGACAGGTCTGAAAGTGGCTTAGGATGTACAACTAGTGATACTGAACCACCCTGCCAAATTTCAAATTGTTCTCATGTACGGTTTCTGAGAAAAGCTTGACGGAAATTTTCATACTCATGTTAACACATTTTCATATCGGCCCAGTCAAAAACAGGAAGTAGTTGTCCGACAGGTCTGAAAGTCACTTAGGACGTACAACTTGTGATACTGAACCACAATGCCAAATTTCAAATTGTTCTCATGTACGGTTTCTGAGAAAAGCTTGACAGAAATTTTCATACTCATGTTAACACATTTTCATATCAGCCCAGTCGCAAACAGGAAGTAGTTGTCCGACAGGTCTGAAAGTCGCTTAGGACTTACAACTTTTGATACTGAACCACCCTGCCAAATTTCAAATTGTTCTCATGTACGGTTTCTGAGAAAAGCTTGACAGAAATTTTCATACTCATGTTAACACATTTTCATATTGGCCCAGTCCCAAACAGGAAGTAGTTGTCCGACAGGTCTGAAAGTCACTTAGGACGTACAACTTGTGATACTGAAGCACACTGCCAAATTTCAAATTGTTCTGATGTATGGTTTCTGAAAAAAGCTTGACGGAAATTCGTACAGACGGACGGACGGACAGACGGATTGACGGACGGACATGAGTAAAACTTAATGCCCCCTGACAAAGACAGAAATGGCTGGATTTTGTTAAACAGGAATCAGGTGAGCAACAGACCTGAAATCGAATCCCACGTTATTGGAGGCCATGCTGATGCTGCATACCAAATTTCAAGAGAATGTGATTAGTAGTTGCTGAGAAACCCGTTATGAAAATTTTCCCCTGCCCGCCCGACATTCACCATATTATAACCCGGATTTTCACTCCCTGAAATCCGGTCAAAAATAATAAAACAACTCAAATGGTAAATTTGAACCCATCATAAAAACTGTTTTTGTTCAGTCCTAATAACAAACAATTAAGTTGCACAGAAATGCAAAAAATTAGTGCAAATATTTCTCCTAGCTAAGGGTTTTTTGCTGTATATGTAAAAGCAAATAACAGTCTTCAGAATTAAGTTGTCTAGTGCATTAAGACATTTTACTTTTCATATAAAAGCATACAATTTTGAAACGTTTCAACATTTAGTTCACAAAAGTTGTGTTTTGTCTCGATTTTTTTCTCCTTCATACATGAAGATCAGATGACTTTTTGTTTTGCAATCCTGTTCTTGTTGAAAAATATGATATATTTTATGTACCAATACAGTTGGTAATGTCTTTCTTTTAGAAATCCTGGACACTGGTGGCCAACAAGGAAGCAGTATCATTGAGCGGTTGGCATGTTATATACACTTGGCCAAAAGTGAGGGACCCCCAGATTTTGCTTCAAATAAATAAAAAAATTAATTGTTTCTGGTCCTTTGTACATACGTTATCAACAAATGCTAGGTTTGTAGTACCTATTGTTAAAATTTTTAAAACGCTCGATTCACGATACAATAACAATAGATTTAAAAAACACTACCCTCAGCTTTCCAAAAACCCAAGTTTGGCGCCTTTTTTCATTTCATGTGCACATGCGTAACAGGTAAAATTTATCCTGTTTTGAAATCATTTCAATATGGTACGTCGAAAACTAGCAGATGCAGAGAGATGGCAAGATGTTGGTATGATATGTTCTGGAATGACACAGCGGTAGGTTTCAGATAGGTTCAATGTTAGCCATTCTGTCATCAGTAGGGTAATGAGACGATATAATGAAACTGGTATTGTTGGGGAAAGGCCAAGATCAGGGCGACCGAAGAAGACAACAGAGAGAGAAGATAGACTACTTCGAAGACTTGCTAGACAACAACCTTTTACCACTGCAAACAGGTTGCGTAGTAGAATAGTAGACAGTAAACAGAAGGCTAAACTGCGGAAGACTTCGAGAACGGAGACCAATAAAGCAACCAGCACTTACACAGACATAAGGATGCCCAGCTGCAGTGGGCGCATGACCATATCAAGCGGAATATTCGCTCTTGGAAAAGAATTCATTGGTCCGATGGAAGTGGTTTTCTTCTGAAACCAGTTGATGGTAGGATGCGGGTATGGCGTCCCCGCAACACAGCTTTTAATTCTGCACATGTTCTGGGAACTACAGCTTTTGGTGGTTGGGGAGTGACAGTTTAGGGCTGCTTCTCATATGACTGTAAGTTGGACTTGTATCCATCAGATGGCACACTAACTGCTTTAAAATACAGAGATCCGATTCTGGACCCACGTATTGTGCCCCATTTTGATGCGCATCCACTTGGAAACAGACCAGTGTTCATGGACGACAACACAAGACCTCAAAGAGCACGCATCATCAAAGATTATCTTGCAAATGAGGCAATTGAGACATTACAATGGCCTACGATGTCTACTGATATGAATCCGATAGAGCATGTTTGGGACTATCTCGGCCGGAAAGTGAATGAACTTGACCCTCCATGTCAGAACATTCAAGAATTGTGTGATACTTAAATACAGGAGTGTCTGCAATTCCATTAATGTAGACTTCATAGACTTGTCCAGAGCATGAGGAGACGAGTTCAAGAATTGCACCGGAAGCATGGTGGATACACAGGATACTGACTCTTTTCTTGTGAATAAATGTTTAAAAATGATTTCTTCTTACATCTTAATAACCCTCAACCTGCCAACTCTTTGTATGTAACATTACCAGCAGTTCAAACTGAAACTTTTTTGAGTTATGATTTTGCAGTTTTATGGCATATTTTTACAAACGACATCTGGTTGGTATTTTCAATACATTTTGAATAGTAAAATAATAAACTTCTTTAAAATAGTTGCCTATTTTAAACGAAAAATGAAATGAACAATGGGTGGTTACATATTGATAAAAATATTGGTTTTAAAAAATCACCTCCCGCTAAAATCCTGGTGGTCCCTAACTTATGGCCAAGTGTATATATGGGAAGCCTGGGCACTGACTATAGCAGTTAACATGTTTGAAGATTGCCTTGCATAATAAAGCTTGTTTGAAGTTGCTGTTTTCCTTTTTTACAAGCGATTCACTGTTTTTTTCTTAATACAGTTGTCCCCCTCTTGAAAGACCACCCTATTTGCAACTGAAAAGTGGTCTTACAAAAGGGGTGGTCTCTTAAATGGAATTGGCTATGATTAGATTGTAATTACGTGTACATGTATTATTATTATAATCAGCAACTTGTTTTTATCTTGTTGTGTCCAGGATGATTTCTTTGTAACTAATTTTTACCACATTTCACAAAATATATATATATTATGTGTATTAACATTTGTTTTCTTTGTAGGTACATGTGTTATCATACTATGATTTATCTGTCAGAATATTCTTGAGACACGTGCTTTAAAAATGTTTAATTTGTGTACAAATCTCGAAATTCACTGCACAAAGCTAACTAAATTATTAATTGCAAATTTTATCTGCCTAATTGAATTTTTAATTCTCAGCAAACACATTTTCAAAATGATAAACGTGTAATAAATGTAAACAGTTCGGACTACTAAATCTAAAAATAGCTCGGTATTTAAATTATCTCAACCCTATTTTTAATCTATATTTGGCCGATTAACGCTTTCTTTCACTTGATCAAAATTAAATTATACAAATAATTTATAGAAATCAAACACATTTTCTTTACTGAAAAGACATAGACAGTTCATGTAACATTATTGGGTCACGAGGCCAAGATTATAATCAAAATGGCATCGTCCAAATTTTGTTTACTATCGTATGCAAATGATGTACACGTCACTTGAAGATATTGGGACATAAACATTTTTTAATTCAATACTCAATATAAAAACCACAAATAAACAACAAACACACATTTTTATAATTTTATTAATACCAATAATAAACAATAGGTATTTTATTCAAAATCTTTCATCTAATAAAAATCAATGATGAACTTCCGGTCGATTTCCCGAACTTGAAGTTGAACTTCTGGTGTCATTTCTAGTAAACATAAACCTATGCAAATTGATAATGTGGTCGTTCATGAGGGGGGAAAACATGGTTTTTTATAGCTATAGGGTGGTCGCTGGTCGCGTTAAAGGGTTGGTCCTCTAAAAGAGGTAAATTTGTACAGAAATGAGTTAATGCAAGAGGAAAGTGGTTGGGACAAAGGGGTGGTCGTTCAAACGAGGGGTCGCTCGAGAGGGAGACTACTGTATGTGTTATATTCTTCATATGCAACTTAATGTCTACCAACCTGCTGTTGGTCCATGTAATAAAGCTCAGCTTTGGTCCTTTCTTCTTCATTAACTGGTATACCATCAATGACTAATAACTGCTTCAATTTGTACACTAATAAGGGTCTGTGGAGATGCCTTCTGGCAGCCTGATGTAATAAAAACATTATATTTTGGTTAACTTATTTTTTTAAGTTGTGGTATTTATGTCAATGAAACAGTGCAACACTAACTACCTGCATAATACATACAAACACTTTTAAAGCAACACAGCTACCTATGTAATACAGTCTAACACTTCCAAGGTAACAGGATTACCCGAGTAATACAGTCTACCACTTCCAAACCAACACAACTACCTGAGTAATACAGTCTACCACTTCCAAAGCAACACAACTACCTGAGTAATACATGTACAGTCTACCACTTCCAAGGCAACACAATAACTTAACACAGTCTAACACTTCAAAAGCAACATAACTACCTGAGCAATAAAGTCTTACACCTATAAAGCAACATAGCTACCTGTGTAATAGTCTAACTCTTCTAAAGCAACACAAATACCAGAGTAATACAGTCTAACACTTCTAAAGCAACATAGCTACCTGTGTGATACAGTCTAACACTTCTAAAGCAACATAGCTACCTGTGTGATACAGTCTAACACTTCTAAAGCAACACAGCTACCTATGTAATACAGTCTTACACTTCTAAAGCAACATAGCTACCTGTGAAATACAGTCTAACACTTCTAAAGCAACACAACTACCAGAGTAATACAGTCTAACACTTCTAAAGCAACATAGCTACCTGAGTAATACAGTCTAACACTTCTAAAGCAACATAGCTACCTGAGTAATACAGTCTAACACTTCTAAAGCAACATAGCTACCTGTGTAATACAGTCTAACACTTCTAAAGCAACACAGCTACCTGTGTAATACAGTCTAACACTTCTAAAGCAACACAGCTACCTGAGTAATACAGCCTAACACTTCTAAAGCAACATAGCTACCTGTGTTATACAGTCTAACACTTCTAAAGCAACACAGCACCTGTGTAATACAGTCTAACACTTCTAAAGCAACACAGCTACCTGTGTAATACAGTATAACTCTTCTAAAGCAACACAGCTACCTGAGTAATACAGTCTTACACTTCTAAAGCAACACAGCTACCTGAGTAATACAGTCTAACAATTCTTAAGCAACACAGCTACCTGAGGAATACAGTCTAACACTTCTTAAGCAACACAACTACCTCAGTTATAGAGTCTAACACTTCTAAAGCAACACAGCTACCTGTGTAATACAGTCTAACACTTCTAACGCAACACAGCTACCTGTGTAATACAGTCTAACACTTCTTAAGCAACACAGCTACCTGTGTAATACAGTATAACTCTTCTAAAGCAACACAGCTACCTGTGTAATACAGTATAACTCATCTTAAGCAACACAGCTACCTCAGTAATAGAGTCTAACACTTCTAAAGCAACACAGCTACCTGTGTAATACAGTATAACTCTTCTAAAGCAACACAGCTACCTGTGTAATACAGTATAACTCTTCTAAAGCAACACAGCTACCTGTGTAATACAGTATAACTCATCTTAAGCAACACAACTACCTCAGTAATAGAGTCTAACACTTCTAAAGCAACACAGCTACCTGTGTAATACAGTCTAACACTTCTAACACAACACAGCTACCTGTGTAATACAGTCTAACACTTCTAAAGCAACACAGCTACCTGTGTAATACAGTATAACTCTTCTCAAGCAACACAGCTACCTGAGTAATACAGTCTAACACTTCTAAAGCAACACAGCTACCTGTGTAATACAGTCTAACACTTCTAAAGCAACACAGCTACCTGTGTAATACAGTCTAACATTTTCTAAAGCAACACAGCTACCTGTGTAATACAGTCTAACATTTTCTAAAGCAACACAGCTACCTGTGTACTACAGTCTAACACTTCTAACGCAACACAGCTACCTGTGTAATACAGTCTAACACTTCTAAAGCAACACAGCTACCTGTGTAATACAGTATAACTCTTCTAAAGCAACACAGCTACCTGAGTAATACAGTCTAACACTTCTAAAGCAACACAGCTACCTGTGTAATACAGTCTAACACTTCTAAAGCAACACAGCTACCTGTGTAATACAGTCTAACATTTTCTAAAGCAACACAACTACCTGAGTAATACAGTATAACATATCTTAAGCATCACAGCTACCTGAGTAATACAGTCTAACACTTCTTAAGCAACACAATTACCTCAGTAATAGAGTCTAACAGGGATGAAACTTAACAGTCGCCCACATCTTAAGCATCACAGCTACCTGAGTAATACAGTCTAACACTTCTTAAGCAACACAATTACCTCAGTAATAGAGTCTAACAGGGATGAAACTTAACAGTCGCCCAGTCGCCAATGCGAGTAGAATTTTTGTTGGGCGACCAAATGCCTGTGTCTAGATCGCCCAGTTGGCGTACGTAACAAGTGTACGCATTTTGTGTTTACATTTCAAGTTTTGTCCCTAAGAATGTTATTGGCAATATTTCGCGGGTGTAGGATATTTGGTGAAGTGGCGTAATTATAATCCAGATCGGGAATAGATAGAACAATTTAATTGACATTTGCGTCAAGAATCGTCTTGAAATATTTTACGTGACATTTTTTGTCAAAGGGGAATAATCAAAACCGCCTAAGCTGGTTCCCGCCTGACTTATCTTTGTCAATAGGATACCACCATGGAGTTAATACTGGCGGAAACCAGTACAAAGCAAATAAATTACGAAAATCACCAAGAGTAAATATGATCTTGATTCCGGAGGTTTTAAATACAATGTTTCCTATTTACTGTCAAGATTAAAACACAATAAAAATACTTAGTATTTTGGAAGTAATTTTTAGCATATTAATTAAATTACAATAACATATCACTTACAATTTTTTAAAGAATTTATAATAGCGCATTTTACATTGATATACATATTTTTGCAATGATGTCATTTTTTACTTCTTGTTCAACACAAAGAAAGATTAAATTTATTGTACATTTTAAATATAGAAAACATTCATTGTTTTGTTTAATGCAAAACAAGGAAGACAACACATAAACTTAAATCCTACTCATTATCATAGCAAGTTTATAGTTTAAATATCAATTATTTATGAAAAAAACATAAAACAAATACAATAGCAGTTTATAGATTGTAGCTATTTCAATCATACATTTGTCATGTTTGTGTGTGCATTGTTAGCATATCTGTGGCAGTCTTTTCTGTCTTACAAATCTTAAATCTAGAATGAAAATGGGTGGACATTTTCCTGCATACTTAAAATGGAAATAATTTAATTTGTTTTATAAATTCCTAATATTGAAGAATAAAGGTAGCTAAAAATGCCAGAAATGTAGGATTTTGAGTCAAATAGCCGGTAGCTTTGGGGGGAGGTTCCTACATTCTGAGAGATAATCTTAATTTCTGGAAACAAAATACAAGCGTCTAACAGACTAAAATATCTAATTATGTATGTAGTGATCCAAGGTAGGTAGTAACAATATCAAAACAAGATAATAACTTCTGAATGCATGTACATAAGCAAATTTGTACACATGATCATATAATTTATAGTTAAAACACACTTGCGCTGAAAAAAGTTGGGCCCCTAACTATATTGTTGGGCTCCTGGATTTTTTCAGACTAGGGGCCCAGCTGGCTACTGCAGGAAAAAAGTTAAGCTCTATCCCTGTCTAACACTTCTTAAGCAACACAGCTACCTGAGGAATATAGTCTTGCACTGTATTACTCATTGTTAATCAGACTACACACAATCTTGTGATTTAGCAGGAAAATTTCCAATTCAGCCCTAACTTGGTTTGTATGTTTTACCATGTAAGGGTTGAATTGGCACAGTGGTTTTACCATGCCAGCATTTAATTGGCACAGTGGTTGGACGTTTTACCAAGTCAGTATTTAATTGGCACAGTGGTTTGCATGTTTTGCCACGTCAGCATTTAATTGGCACAGTGGTTTGGACATTTTTCAATGTCAAAGTTTAATTGGCACAGTGGTTTCAGAGGAAATCATCTTTTTGTCAAAATTAGCTTTCTCTGCATTATCTTCAGCATCAACAAAAGAACTAATTTGTAAGAAAAAAAAATGCAATTTGAGATCTAATTTTCCAAGTTTTGGTTTTAATGACTTCAGTGGTTTTAATGACTTCAGTGGTTTTAATGACTTCAGTGGTTTTTAATGACTTCAGTGGTTTCAATGACTTCAGTGGTTTTAATGACTTCAGTGGTTTTAATGACTTCAGTGGTTTTAATGACTTCAGTGGTTTCAATGACTTCAGTGGTTTTAATGACTTCAGTGGTTTTTAATGACTTCAGTGGTTTTAATGACTTCAGTGGTTTTAATGACTTCAGTGGTTTTTAATGACTTCAGTGGTTTTAATGACTTCAGTGGTTTTAATGACTTCAGTGGTTTCAATGACTTCAGTGGTTTTAATGACTTCAGTGGTTTTAATGACTTCAGTGGTTTTTAATGACTTCAGTGGTTTTAATGACTTCAGTGGTTTTAATGACTTCAGTGGTTTTAATGACTTCAGTGGTTTTTAATGACTTCAGTGGTTTTAATGACTTCAGTGGTTTTAATGACTTCAGTGGTTTTAATGACTTCAGTGGTTTTTAATGACTTCAGTGGTTTTAATGACTTCAGTGGTTTTAATCTTGTGTTTGTTTTTTGAATAGGGTTTAACACCATTTTAAGCAATTTTCATTTATAATAGGGTGACCAGTTGTTTTTTTTTTTTTTTTTTTTTTTTTTTTTTTTTTTTTTTTGGGGGGGGGGGGAAGAGTCTGAGTACTATGTGGTAACCCTGACCTTTAGTACCAAAATTGGCAATCCTTGTCCATTAAGATTGTAGTCCAGCACACCCTGCTTGCAGTGAGACTCAGATCAATGATGGTTTAAGAAAAAAGGATTAAAATACAATACGCAAAATGAAACAAAAGCAACGGCAAACTGATGGAGGACCAGCCTTTAGTCCCATGAAATAAAAACCAAAATCATTTGTATTCATGTTTGTCAGTTTGTGGAACAATACTACATATACAGTATTAACTTACTGGATTATTGACAAGTGATATTTCTATCAAGTTTACTAAACCATCTAACTTCTCTAATTCTGCTACTTCCTGTTAAAAATAAACAATCAAATTATTATTAAACGTCTCGCCTGCATTTCAAATCAATAACAAAAATAAATTTCGTCATAAGAATTACGTAAATAGCATTAGTTATTAGCAGCGGCCTGTATACCAAATATTGTCACCATACCATGCATAGTTACAGAGGAACTGTCCTAATAAAAAAACTTTAACGTAGTCACTGGAACATGAAATTGAGGCCAAAGTCAGGTGACACCTACTAGACAATCATGTACCTTTCATCAGCAACCTATATACCAAATATTGTCATCCTACCATGCATGGTTACAGAGGAACAGCTGTAACCCAAAAACTTTAATGTAGTCGCTGGACCATGAAATTGAGGTCAAGGTCAGGTGACACGTACCACACAGTCATGTACTAGTCATCAGCAACCTATATACCAAATATTGTCATCCTACCATGCGTGGTTACAGAGGAACTGTTGTAACCCAAAAACTTTAACGTAGTCGCTGGACCGTGAAATTGAGGTCAAGGTCAGGTGACACCTACCAGACAGTCATGTACTAGTCATCAGCAACCTATATACCAAATATTGTCATCCTACCATGTGTGGTAACAGAGGAACTGCAATAACCCAAAAACTTTAACGTAGTCGGTGGACCGTGATATTGAGGTCAAGGTCAGGTGACACCTACCAGACAGTCATGTACTAGTCATCAGCAACCTATATACCAAATATTGTCATCCTACTATGCCTGGTTACAGAGGAACTGTTGTAACCCAAAAACTTTAATGTAGTGGCTGGACCGTGAAATTTATGTCAAGGTCAGGTGACACCTACCAGACAGTCATGTACTAGTCATCAGCAACTTATATACCAAATTTTGTCATCCTACCATGCGTGGTTACAGAGAAACTGTCATAACCCAAAAACTGTAACGCAGTCACTGGACCGTGAAATTGAGGTTAAGGTCAAGTGACAGGTGACGGACTGGCAAGTACTCATCATAAGCTACCTCTGGACCAAATTTGATGGACCTAGGGCTTGGGCTTACAAATATATAAAGCAAGATGTCCACGTGTTTACGCTGCCGCATCCGCCGGATTCCCATACATATGTCTCGCCTGAAAGTCGCAGTCTAGACAATAAAACTAGACAAAGTCGATCTAGCGGTAACTGCAAATTTTTGAAGTTATTGTCAGGAAACAACATTTTTGTCAAAATTTCTAACGTTTTTTGTGGACTGCAAACTTGAAATTTGACAGAATACCCCCAAAATCGATAGACTTCTTACCAACCTAATATATAACAATATCCCAAAGTTGCATTCAAATCAGATGCAAACTTTTGAGTTATTGTTCGGAAACAACTTTTTTGTAAAAATTTCTAACATTTTTGGTGGACTCAACCTTGAAATTTGACAGATTTCCATCAAAATCGATAGGCTTCTTACCACCCAGATATATATAACAATATCCCAAAGTATCATTCAAATTGGATGCAAACTTTTTGAATTATCATTCAGAAACCAAATGTGGACGGATGACCGGAACGGATGGACGGCACGACGGAAGGAGGGACAAACATTCTTTAATAAACCATTATCAACCCTACTGAGTATATTTGTCTAGACTCACAGCCAATTCTGCAACTGAACTTTATGATTAAAACTACACCTGTAAGCAAATTTTTACAATTACCTGAACTCTGTTTGAACCTAAGTAAAGTCTTTGCAGATGTTCCAACGTATGAAGATGTGTTAATTCCCTAATTCGATTTTCCTCAATGTGTAATTCCTGCAAATTCCATTGGTTGAGAAAAGAAATCTCAGAAATGCTCTTTATTTTATTTCTGTCTAGTACCAATTCTCGCAAATCATGAAGTCCTTCCAATCCTTCAATTTTTGATATTTCATTTCCTTCAATAGAAGATCACTTTATGTTTCCAATAAAAAGGTAAATTTTATTACAGCAATGGTAATTTACTCTAAATACAATCATATCAAATATCAATTTAATATTCCTAAAATCATTCAGAAACCAAATGTGGACGGACGACCGGAACGGATGGACGGCACGACGGAAGGAGGGACAAACATTCTTTAATAAACCATTATCAACCCTACTGAGTATATTTGTCTAGACTCACAGCCAATTCTGCAACTGAACTTTATGATTAAAACTACTCCTTTGCATGGTGTAGAACATAAAAATATTATTTCTTAATGATATTGCCAACAAAAATTGGTTTATGCCATGAAGTTCCTAATAAGGATTACATAAAATTCTGCATACCTTGTAAAAACAATGCCTTTAGTGATGTAAGTCTACCCAGCTGTAAAGCTGCCATATCTTTTATGTTATTATATCTGTAAATACAAAATTCAACAACATATACTGGTAACAGGTACAAAAATATATAATTCTTCTCCTTAGACAAGTTAAAAAAATGTATCCTGTAAACAAACTGAATTCATGCCAACATGAATGCATACTTAACAAAATGTCTCTGTATCTACCACATTACAAGTCTGAAAAGAAAAAATTAGTTTACCAAAGTTCAAAAGATATAATCTGAAAATCGTTTACATTACATAAATTCTTACGAGATATCTTCATCAAACCAATAGCCAACAAAAGCTTTGTTAAAGTCTGCTGACAGATTCTGTGATTCAATGTAAAATGAACAGATTGATTGATATTTTAATCACAATAAAATAAAAACAAAAGAAAAAATTACAAACAATCAACCTACCCCAAATGTAGCACTTCAAGGCTCTCCATAACAGGTGTCAATGAGTCTGTACTGTTATTGTTAAAGAAATCTCCAGCTCGGTTGTTAGGTACAATACCAGTTATTGAAACTTTTTTGTTTGATGGTGGTTTCTTGCTAGGCATGATGCATTCTATGTGGTTATGATTCAAACAAAGTACCTAATAAATAAAACAACTGCACTTGTGAACTCTTTGTAAATAAAATTATGTTGATTATAAGCTTTATGTTTCCATGTGTTTTTTGGGGTTTTTTTTTTCTGATAAGAAAAATATTTTGCAATGTTGTTGAATTTTAACTAGAGGCTCCCAGGAGCCTGTATCGCTCACCTGAACCTGAAACCAAACAACCCTTTTTTATCCAGCTTTTCTTTGCTATAAGGAATTGCCCAACACTTCTGCAAAAATCATTAATTTTGACCTTTTAAGGGAAATAACTCCTATAAGGAGGATCTTTTGATGGTTAGAGCGAGAAGGGAGGTTCACTTCAAATTTGCTGTACCTGTTATACTTTTTTAACTATCAGTCGAAAACTCTCTCGACCCCCCCCCCTTTTTCATTTTTTCTATTTTAATCCAACGTAGCTATGTAGGTAGTCAGGTATCATGATTTGCACAATTTTGGTAGAGGACATCCTAAAGATGATGTGTGCAATGTTTCAAAGCAGTCCTTTCATTGGTTTAAGAGGAGAAGATTTTTTAAAATCAAGTAAAATTGATTAAAAAAATGTTCAAGGAGAATAATTCTTAAACGGTTTATCAGACAATCTTGACCCATTAAGTCATTTTTGTAGCCTTCATAGAGCAGAACAATTAAGCAATGATAACTTTTTCTCTAGTTCTAATAATTTTCAAGATTTTGAGGCAAAAATGTCAAAAATAATCAATTTCGACAATTAAAGGGCAATAACTCCTATAAGGAGTCATCATACAACTTCAACCCAATGGAGTGTTTCGTAGAGCTTTTGATGCAGATGAAGGCATGTCTCTTCGGTTTTCCTGTATCTGTTACTTTTTTAAATATAAGCCAAAATCTGTATTTTACCGCCCCCCCCCCATCCTATTTTTAGCCATGGTGGCCATGTTGGTTAATCTGCAGCCATGGTTGGTGCAAACTTGGTTGAGGACATTTGACAGATGATGTGTACAAAGTTTCAAAGCAGTACTTTCAGTTGTTTCAGAGAAGAAGATTTTAAAAAATCAATTAAAACTGATTAAAAAAAACAGTTCAAGGGGAATAACTCTTAAACGGTTAATCAGACAATCTTGACCCTTAAGTCATTTTTGTAGCCCTTATAGAGCAGAACAATTAAGCAATGCTAACTTTTTCTCTAGTTCTAATAATTTTCAAGATTTTGAGGCAAAAATGGCAAAAATCATCAATTTTGACAATTAAAGGGCAATAACTCCTACAAGGAGTCATCATACAACTTTGACCCAATGGAGTGTTTTGTAGAGCTTTAGATGCTGAAGAAGGAAAGTCTCTTCAGTTTTCCTGTATCTGTTATACTTTTTGAACTATAAGCAAAAAACTGTATTTTGACCCCTCTGTTCTATTTTTAGCCATGGCGGCCATGTTGGTTGGTCTGAGGCCATGATTTGGGCAAACTTGGTAGAGGGCATTTTACTGATGATGTATGCAAAGTTTCAAAGCAATCTCTTCAGTGGTTTTGGAGGAGAAGATTTTTGAAGAAAAGTTAACGACGACGACGACGACGACGGACGACGACGGACGCCAAGTGATGGCAATAGCTCACATGACCCTTCGGGTCAGGTGAGCTAAAAAGGAAATACAAAAACAAATAAAACCTATTTGCCCATGTTCCATTTATTTAAGATCAAAATTTCATGAAATACATGTAGTACGTGCACAGTAAAACTATTGCACATTAGGTATATAATTAATTAACCTTTTAACTTCTTGTCAACCAGGCTGATCAGATGATCTTTAAAGTAAGTAAGGGAGTATGATACACAACTGATTACAGAAAAACCCAATTTGTCAACAAAGACACTAGACACAAATCATCTGTCCCAAGTTTGAATAGGGACACATATGGAATGCTACAGATAAAACAGGAAGGTAAACAGAAACATTAAAACAAATATAAAATGAATGGAAAAAATTATCTTTGGCGTATTTTGTGTTGTATCCAGTTTAAACATGCATGTTTTCACATTAACCAACTTTTGCTCTACTATTTTATACTATGGAAAGACTAATTAAAACTAATAAGAAACACATGTAACAATAAAGTCTCATGAATGCATTATAAAACTAATGTACACTGCGGTACTGTTTCCTAACATTAGCTTACCCGTAAATTTGGCAAGTGTATAAGTCCACTGAATGATGTCAGATTATTGTGTTCAAGATTGACACTGGAAATAAAGCAATTGTAATCTCTTTATATTTGCTTCAAACAACACAAATAAAGTTCTTTTTATTCATTGCTCAGTTCTAGCTGCAGAACCGTAGCTCCATAGGTCTGCCAAATAAAAAAATGGCAAAGGAACTGAAGAGCTATGGCTCTGCAGCTAGCTCAGTTCATGTTGAAGAATGAAAAATAACAATAATATCAAAACCACACAAAATGACTAGTGATGCAAATTTAATCTGTGTGATAATGATCTGTAAGAATAATTCAAGACATTACTTTATATAATTTTGAACAACATGATTTTTATTCTAATAATCATGTAAAATATAACTTTTTTTTGGAAGTTCAATTTGACTCATTTGTCCCTGGACATTTTATTGTAAATTCGGTCATGTCAGGCAAATATGACTGCTTCTGGACCCTTGGTCTCAGCAGTCACTACATGTAACATGTAAATTAAACTTTTGTGGACATATAATGGAGTTAAGATAAAAAAAAATTATTTTCTATACTATATGACAATGTGAAATATAGGCCTTATCAGCATTTCCTCTTCTTGCTAAAAATGGAAATGAAGCTATTTCATGTAAAAAAAAAAGTCTTGACTATATTAAGAAACAATATGGAACATGAAATTCTTTGTATTACAGATTTCAATACAATTACTGCCTATGTAAGAATGAGAACATTTACATTGTTCAGAAATTTAGTCACTTCTACTGTACCCCATAAATAATATTGAGAAAACTTTAAGAGTCGAATGAAATATTTTCAGCATTGTTCATGTTGCTGATGGCAATATCACAAAATTTGGACTGCTAAAGGGTCATGATTTGGACCAAGAAACTGATATAGCCCTAGCTGAAAAGCTAGGGTCATATCAGTCTCTTGGTCTATATCAGGACCTGAGGGCTGTCCAAATTTTGTGATATTGCCATCAGCAACATCATCTATTCTGTTTATTGCAATGAAGGATAAGAAATCCATTGATAAATTTATGCATGTAACTTTTTTTTTAGGATAAAAAGTCTGTTTTTTGTTCCTCTAGTAATTTTCTGTGTAGTGTGTTGATTTTTACTAGCCATTCTATAGAAAAAAGAAAGAGAAAGGGAAATAACTCAAAAATGTATTCCATTATTAGCAGTCCGATTTTCTTATATGGACTGTTAGCTATCAGTCCATATCGGAAAATAGAACTGCTGGCTTTTATATCTTGTATTTCTTTATGTCAGGTGATATTGTTAGCCAATCAAATGTACTAATTTATTACTCATATGCAATCAACATGTTTGTTTTAGTCTATGGTTTCTGTGTTTTATATTTGTATGTTTTCTTTCACAAGCTTATGATTAATTTAAATAATAAATGTTTGAAGAAACTAATTAATCCATAATCAACACAAAATGTTGGAAAAGGTTCAGTGAACCTTATAATAGCTTCTCGTTTCTCAGCGTAATATGATTAAATTTTTAGACACTATATTCCTTTGTTTAAATTCACTGCAGTCTTAAGAATTACCTTCTAAGGTTGACAAATGTATCATTGAGACCCAAATCTACAATACGAATGGAACTATTAGGCAGATCTAACTCCCGTACATCTTCAAAGTTTGAATGACCTAGTTTCTCTGCTACAAAGTCTGGAGTCAGTCGACCACCAAATGTATCTTTTGCTATACTGCCTTCTGTGGCTTCCTGTAATGTTTATTATAATACTATTTCTAGTTCTTAACTTTTGGTAAACAAACTTATATTTGCACAAATTTCTTTATTTGTTTATTTTTTTAAATGTTATGTTATTTCTTGAATAATATTTGAATTAAATATTGTTATATTCAAACGAGAGGAAAATAAACAAAGAAATGAAAAAAAAAATTTCAAGTACATAAACTTTGTAAATTACAACTCCATCTGATATTGGGCATGAAAAAGAGGGGAAAGGTTTGTATAGAATAAACCTTGACTGATCTATTAAGGAATTCCTGTTGAGGAAAGCTCACTGCAATCTCATCTGAAACTGGCCAATATAAAATGTTGAGAACAATTTAATTTCTGAATGAAAACTGCATTACTATCATGATTATGTTGAAAATAGTTAAGAAACATTAAAGAGACGGTGTGAAATTAGAATTTTAAGTTGATATTAATACTTACTATAGCTAACCCATCCAAAGCCTTCAGCGTCTTCAGGTGGTATATGATAAACAGTCTATAATTGTCCATGTCATGAACTACTGGGTTACCATACAGGTCAAGAATAACTAAATTAGGTAGTGACTGAAAAGAAAAATTAATATTGAATTTAAAAACCTAATTCACAGAATTTTTTTGTAAAAGTATGCTTTGTAAAAGGTGACAGTTTTAGTAATCAACAAAAAACATGACAGCAAACAAATGTTTATCAATGAAACAACCTCAATGTTCTAATATCTTAATGTATCACTTATTTATGATGGTTTTCTTTAGTGCCAAACCAAAGTAAAGTTAAATATCTCATGGCCATGAAATAATTGATAAATAATTACCAGTTTTCATTCAAGTCTAATATTCTGCAAATAATTCATGATGTTGATTTCATTAAATAGAATTTTAAGTTAGTTGTTTTAGTTTAAATAACATTTTATGCAAAAGTTTTAAAGAGACACATGGTTTTTTCATGCTAATTTCAGAAATTTATGATAAAAAAATATTGTCTTTATATAAAAGTAAACATTTTCATTGCTTGTAAAGTTACACACTGCTGCTATTTTTTTACCTTCAAGAAAAATATTTCTCTCACAGAATTCAATATATTATTGCCAACATATAATTCCACCAAAGAAGTCAGTTTCTGTACCCCAGCAAGGGAGACAACTTTATTATTTTCCAGTGACAAATAAGTAAGATTTGTGAGATGCTGAATTCCTGTATTCTCCAGTGTAGAAATATAGTTAGAGTCTAAACTTAATCTGCGAAGCTGGGTCAGTTTACTGATTCCTTCTATTTTGGATATACAGTTATCATCTAAGGAAAGTTCTTGTAATTTCAAACAATTTTCCAGTCCCTGAAACAAGAAATAATTAATTTAATTGTTAAAATGAGAAAAGTCCTAAGGTGTGAACAACTACATCAAATATAAAGAAATATAACATCAAGTGTTATTGAATATTATAAGAATAACTCACCTAACCAGATTTATTTATTAACTGATTCAACAGTTGTCTGACAACATTGTGTACACAATTCATAAAATGAATACAAATAAATACATATGTCCATTTTAAGCATATTTTCACAGACTGACTAAAACAAAGAGATATTATTTGTTGTTCTCAGTAGAAAACTAAACTAAAGTATGATATCCAAGAATAAATGTACACTGTCACCAAAAAAGGATTGTATATGTACTGTGTACTCACTATGAAACAGGAGAAAAAACATCATTCAAATCAATTTAATAACATAAAGTGTACAGTGAAACCTGCCTAAAATAAAACCAAATAAATAGTAATACAATTTTGGTCATGAATCTAAAAAATGAACCTGATGAAACCAAACCTGTCTATTCCAAACAAGTATACCAGTCCTGTGGGGTTCAGTTTCTGCAGGTTTCACCTTACATATGTAGCCAGATATTTCATTTTAGAAAATTTATTTAGTCTGCACTTTTCTTTCCCACAATATGGTACTGCTGCATCAAAGTATACATATAAACACTACTCTAAGACAACAAACACAATATGACATAATAGGAAATTTCTGACACATATTTCCTACCCAGATAACATGTCTAGTAAACAATTTACTAAATCTAAAAAATCAAATATACCTCCATCTTAGTAATGTCATTCTCAGCTAAAGAGGCCCACTTCAGATTTTCTAGTTTTTCTAATCCTGACAACTTGGTTAAGTGTTGCTTGTCTAAATTTAATGATGTAACCTGAAAAAATTATTTATATCATTGTTTAAATGTGATTATCTGTTTGTGTCTTACAAATGTAATTACTGTGCATTTATTAAAATTGGAAGCGATAATTATCTATAATAATCAATTAGTTTTAAGTTTAGTTCAACAATAATCATATTCCAAATATGAAGGCAAACATCTCATCAAATTTGTCATTGGCTGATGATAACTTGACACAGTTTTACTGTTAACATCCACTATCTGTGAGTTTGTCCATGATGTCAAGAAAATGGTATTTATATCTGATGCAAAAAACAAGCGCTAAAATGCCACAAAATACGACAGTCGAAAATTTGCCATTTTTTGCACAAAAATAAAGGGCCATAACTTTGAAATGGCTGAAGCAATTTGGCTGGTTATCAATCTTGGTTAAGATATTATGCCCTTAAACATTTTCTCCAAGTCTCATGAAGATCGGACAACATCTGTTTGGGTTAGAGAGCAGACAAGATGATTTTGCCATTTTTTGTATAAATGAAGGGCCATAACTCTGAAGTGGCTGAAGTGATTTGCCTGGTTTTTCGACCTTGGCTGAGATATTATACACATAAACATTTTCCCCAACTTTCATGAAGATCAGACAACAACTGTTCCAGTTAGAGAGCAGACATCGCTGTGGACGCCGCCACCCACCCGTCATGGATGTTCCCATAATTCGACCCGTCTTTGACGGGCATATAAAAATGATTCAATAATTCTAACTGATAATTCTTATAATATATAGAATTATTCTTGTATTCAATAATCAAGTTTGGTGCTTTGATGCTGCCTGATATCAGAAAAAAAAGATATATTACACAAGTCTATTTTGAACATGTGTTATGACAAATTAGTGTTGTTCAATCGGTTTAAAACATGAACCGATTATCTATTACTATCGGTCAGCCCCAACCAACCGACTATTAGATATAATCATTTTGTTTGAAATTGCAATGACTTGATGCTATTTTGGCTTTAAGAAGACTAAAGTTGATAGTTTTGCAGGAATATGTGCACGTGCATTTAGTCATTTAGTATGTGTAAAATGATGGTTATTTAGATTTTGCTTTATTCCTTGTTGATCTAATGCTTTTGCTTTATGTTTTTGCATCAATGTTGACAGTTTTAACTAACTTTTGTTTCATACTTTCGAATATACAATTAATTAAATACACTTTCATTTTTATATTTGAATATTAAGCAGTTCAGTTTCTTTTCTCATGTTTTTGTTCACTGTTGACTCAAGTTTATGTAGACTTGCCACAAGTCCCTTTGAATTTTTTTGCTATTAGCGAATTACATCATTTCCTTTACTATCCATCTATGTACACAAGTGGATACATTAGGAAATGTTGATAATAAGGATGTAACTCTCTAATAGCAAAAATTCAAAGGAACTTGTGGCAAGTCAAAAGTTTATGGTGTATTTGTAACTAATCAGTCGTGAATACACTGTATGCATGGATTAAACTTAACTATTTTTCCTTTAGTAGCCAGCTGGACTCCTGTGCCTAGAAATCCCGGAGCCTAACAACATTGTTAGGGACCCAACTTTTTCAGCACAAAATTGTCTTTTTAATATGACTCATATGGTGATGTGTATAATTCTTGATTATAGAACATACATGAATTCAGAAATTATTGTCGTTTTGATATCGCTAATAAATAATATATAGAACAATAGGGTAAATGGTGTGTTTTATTCTGTCAAAGTGCATGTATTGTTTCATAAAATTAAGTTAAATTATATAATTTGCAGGATAGCACTAAAAAAATGTAAAAACTTAATCTTCACTTTTGGGCTCTGTATGTTTGTATTTTTTCATGTTAACATTTTTTCCCCTACTTTTCATCTCAGAATTTTAGAACAGAAAAAATTAGAATTTAGAAATAACTGACATAGCAGGGTGCTTGGGTGCCATCTAGCCCCACCACAAACATCTAAGGTAACAGCATGCATTCTGAGTATCTTTAAACATTTTCCTAAATAATGACACCTTTTAATATTTAAAATTTAGTTTATATAAATACAAGTTTTATTCCAATTTTAGTTATGCAGGAATACCGACTCATTTTCATTCGAATATTTTGAATTGAGTGACTATACACGTCTATAGTTCAGATTGGTGTGGTAGAAGAAACCCTACTGTAGATGCTAAAATAAATTTAATAAAAATAGACAGACGAATTCCATCTTTTTCATAGTATGCTAATTTATTTCCTAATTAGTTTTCAAGAATTTTAAAAAAAAATTGGTGTCTTTGTTGCCGGTCACTGTCATCCTCGTAACGCTCGTATCTTATGAAAACCAAAATATTTCCAAACTTATAATCTCGCAGGGCCTCCTGGATAATTAATAATTGTTTTCAGCTATTATTTATTTGTGTGTCCGGTTCTTTCGGCAGTGCATTGTCATTTTTATTTGCAACAACTACCACGCCGTTGTTACAATCCGCCATTATTATTGATTAATACACTAATTTTAAACGTGGTAACGGACCGGAAGTGGAACTTAAAGTAAATCCGGAAATTCGCGACGGCAATCGATTGGCAATTTTTTCAATCGATTATCGACATCGCTAACCTTAACCAACCGATTTGCGACTTAAACCGATCATCAGAACACCACTATGACAAATAATTAGATGTCACTGTGAAAGTGAAAGCAATAACGTTTTAAATATATAAAACAGGTTAAAATACATTTTCTAGTAGCTTTAACTTCTCTTGAAATCCCGTAGCAAAAATTTGGCTTGTTACAAGTTAAAGTACAAACTGGCAGTGTTATCCCAAGACAATTTGGATGGCATGACTATCAGCATCTGTCATACCAATCAAGCGTTAATTTTGCTGTATATTGATGGCTATTTTTCTATTTGACATGTTTGATATATACATTAAAATATGTGTAAAATAAGAGTATGAAAAAATATTTTGATTATTTTATTTATTAGTAAATACAAGCAATTCATGATAACAAACTTGCACAACAATCACTGAGCAAAGTTCTTTAAATAAAAAAGTTACACAAATGTCCATGGCAGGGCCTCGATGGCCCAGTGGTTAAGGAAGTGTATGTACTAGTGATCACATGGTCTGTCAACACTGATATTGAGGGTTTGAGTCTCACTGAGGGTAGAGTGCGCCCTTCTCCAAAATGTCAAAAGAGTCAGCTTGGGATTGTCAAACCTATAATTAAGCTACACTAATGACATTTAACATAACTTCATACATTGTATAAGTAGTTACCTTTTGGAACCAATGAGTGTCATGATCATTGATTTTTTCTGGCTTGTGACGACTAACTTTCTCCAATATATGTGGTGTTGTCATCAAACTAAGTGAACGTGGTTTAGCTGCATCTGTTCGTGTGTGTGTTAATAACGACAAATGTGAAATCCGCGAACCAGCTGCAATACGTAAGGCTGCAGTAGCCTCCGTTTCAGAAACACAAGTACCATCCAATAGTGTTAGGGATTTTAATCTCCCTATGATACGAAGGCGAATATTTTCTGGCTGTAAATAAATAGCAGAATCATTTTATAAATTTTCTAAATGTTGCAACACTATATATGAATTTTTGTCTCTTAACAAAAACAAAACTTTGCTGGATCAATTTTAGTTAACTGGCAATGAAGTAACAAATGGTATATTCATTGATGTTATAAACTGATTAAAAAAGTAAGATTTGGAAATGATTCTTTCGAAATAACAATTATAGATAGAAAAGTAGACAACTATTACCTACTGAAGGAGTGAAACAAGATCAATTTTCAATTTTAAGAAATAATATGGTTATAATAATTACCTCAAATTATTAACACATTAAGCTTTATAAAATGTGAAACAAAATGGTGACTATGTCCCACTTAAGGATTTTTGATTTGAACAGGTTGCTCGGAAATAAAATATAAAGTTGTACAAGTAAATACCTAGCAAAATGTATCAAGTAAGAAGCATGCTACTCAGTGTGCATATCTTATGCATATTAGATATTACAATTTACAGTACAGAAAAACTAATGTCTTATTGAAATCATGGTTGCAGAATCTTCTTACAAACCTTTTGCCAATTATTATGTCTGGTATCTAAAATTAACAGATTGGGAACATGTTTCCTGAGTATTGACAAATCTTCCCTGGTATTTTGCAACTTATTCCAACTGATATCTAGAAACTTCATCTTTGGAACATTCTACAAACATAATATAAGATGCTTATTGATAACTATCTTACTGAATGCAAGTAATTCAATTGTCATGTATTGTCCTACATTTATATTACATTTAAAATATGTATCTTAATGATTGTCTTGTCCATGGCATTTTCTGCTTGCTGGACATTGAGCATCAATTAATCAATCAATATAATATGCATGGCTGTAAGGGATAGCACCTCCTTTAACCAAAAAAACGTATTGTTATTTTACATAGAATCAAAATATTTTTTAGCAGAATGTATTTCAAAATCAACATAATCCAATACACTAACAGACTACTAATACAATGCTGTGGATTCATACAATTTTATGGGTATTTGTTTGTATGGTTTTAGAAAACCTCTATTTAGTTGGCTACTTAATTTAGTAATTTGCCTGTCTCCACAAAATCAATGAAAATTGGCAGCCAATAAATACCAATAAATTGGCAGCCAATATATACCAATAAATACCCTGTGGAAACATCAATTTATTAAAAATACACAAGAAAATTTTAACAACATAAAATATGACTATTTAAACAATAAACAGTTTAGCCTATAATTTATTACAGATATATTTCTGACAAACAATTTTACATACCTTAAATCCATCTAAAGTTACAATTTTATTAAAGCTCACATCTAAATATTCAATAAGCTGCAATAAACAAGTACGATGTTAGATTAAAAATAGATAAAACAGAAAGATAAATAATTTTTGAAACTGAGCTCATAAAATAAGATTGAAATCAGATTCAAATGTTTATACAGCAAATGTCATTAGCAACAGACAAAAAGTGATAGCAACAGCATAGGATACTTCTCTGCAATAACATTTGTACTTACACAGACTATCTTATGACACTGTAATGTAACATCACTGAACGCTGACATAACTCTATGGCATTTGAATAATACACATTCAAGGAATTAGACGTTTACCACCTGCATTATGATAATAGTAAGACCTCAGTAGTTTATTATGTGTGTAATATGTAGACAAATTGGCCTGGAGGTAAAAATGGTGCCTGAGTACACAAACCCAGTAAACACAGAATAGTCTAACTTAAAAACAGGTTAGCTTTTTTTTATTTTAAAAGGTTGGATATTTTGTAAGTCTTTAATTGGGAAGATGTGGTACATGCTTGATTGTGATAATTTTTTTTGTCATGTGATTTTTTTAATTATAATTAAACTTCTGATTAGATAGTGTATAATCTTACCATATGAGACAACTCATCCAGCCTTGTTAATTCATTACCACTGGCCACAAGACGCTTAAGATTGTGGAGATTTTGTATGGGTTTTAGTTTTGTTAAAGCATTTCCATGGAGATTAAGAGAAGTTATGCTACTCATACTATCCACACAGGCAAGTTTCATAATAAGTTCATCTGTTAAAGCTATTAATCTATAATATAAAAATCAAACAATAATTGTTCCATATTTTTCTCTTTCAAAGATCCTAAAAACTAATCAGTGTAATTTAAAAATCATAATAATTTTGCCCTTTCCCAAAATTAATAAAGTAAATATTGTTCATGTTTTAAAATTTGTTTCGACCTATGCCAGAAAAACAAATGCAAAGTATATTTATACCGATAAATCGTAAACCAGATAAACTAGATATGCACCATGTAGGCAGAATAACATTGAACTAAGAAATTTTTTTTTAATTCATTGTACATGTTTGTGATTTTATAAATCAACAAGGGTGCCATGTTGGCTAAGTGGTTAAGGTAGTTAGTCACCACCAAATGATCATATATCTGTCAATAATCAGAATTAAGGCTTCTAAACTTGCTGTGGGCAGGGTATGCTATACTGCAACCTTAACTGACAACGATTTCTTGTTTTCAATTTTCTTGCAGAAGGTCTGGTGTTCTGGTACAGTGTCAGACCTTCTCCCCAAATAAAAACTAAACACCATGATATAGCTGAAGAATTGCTTAAAGTTTCATAAAAACCATTCAAACAAAAAAACATTACAATGCAACAAACCTTGGTCTTTGTTTAGTCTGGGGTTCCATGTTTAAAAGATCATCATCCACTGTTTTATCGTCTTCAGAATGTGGTACGGCAGGTACTCGACATTCTCGATTGTCCAACAACATGTCATTGAAGTAGTTAAATGGAGATCTTGATTTGAACTGCAATAGAAAAATATACTTTATTTACTCTATATACTTTGTTGCATCATAATTACAAAGTTTAGGTCATTTATATGACAGAACAAAAATGTTTCAACCAAGAAAATATTTTCTCAATGAATAAAAATTC
Organism: Limnoperna fortunei; assembly: GCA_944474755.1. Lineage (NCBI taxonomy): Eukaryota > Metazoa > Mollusca > Bivalvia > Mytilida > Modiolidae > Limnoperna > Limnoperna fortunei. The sequence continues at coordinate 19,555,045 of OX104113.1, read as the reverse complement.
ATATTTATATATAAATAAACATTCTAATATTTGTTAGTAAAGGTCTTTTAAAGGCATTTAATCTTTGTATTTTATCAACTTTTTTCAAAAATACAATTAGTCTCTGCCAAGTTAAAAATGCAAACATCAGAACTTTGTAAATCAATGAAAAAACATGAATAATTTGTTGGTTCAATATTAAGTTATAGCCAAAGTTGTTTTTGAAGTTATTTTTACAAGGAAAGTATTACAATGGTATTGTGAAATCAACAATTATTTTTTAGGACAGTTCCCAAGCAAGAAGTACGTAATATTATTCATACACTTCACAAATCAAGTGAACTTGAGTACAATTCCACAGGAATATGTGTATCAGTTAAAATGCAACATTTGTATTATTTCACAAAATCAAAATAAAATCATGTACTAAACATGTGTATTTACCTTAGTAATGTATTCAAATTCTACCACATATTCTGGTAGTACTAATCTGTGATCAAATATATACCATTCACACTGTCTGGCACTGCATTCACACAATGTGTCTCCTCCTTCTACAACACAGAATCATGTTCAATGACAACTGGCTTACTGACATTATGTGTACTGCTGCCATTTTTCCAGAGTAATACTGATATGCATTGCAATCATCTGATTTTATGGAAACATCTGATCATTGAAACACATATGGTATACTGGATATCAATGTTAATTCAGAACAAATTCATTATTTCTCAGACAAATAGGTAAAAATAAATATCCAATCAATCGATCAATCAACCAATTTGTATGGTGACATTTTAAGTTACTGTAGTTTATCTGGATAGACAGAAGGAGCCACTAATTCCTACATGTATATACTTTTTTCAGTGGATAATAACACTAAAATTTACCATTTGTTACACACATCTTTCTAGGTTTGAACACAGCATCTATTTTTGGATAGGAACTTTTTGTTATTCTGTAAAATATTTGCATTAAAACAAATCAATTTAATTGTAAAAGAATTCAATGGCAAGCATTTTTTTCATAAAAAACTAATGACTTCTGGAATAATATGAGCATGAATTCACTTCAGTTTATATATTCATAATGATAGCAAGAATTATTATTAATGTACACATTGATACAAAAACCAAAATCAGTTAACATGAAATACAAAAGAAAGATAACTTAAATAAAATATTACAAATTTATTAACGATCTCTGTAATTAATAAACTTACTGTCTATCATCTAAAGCTTTCACACTTTTTCCCAAATAGACTTTTGAAATGACCAGCTGACCTACAAGATTCACAAAAATCGACAATTGTTTCTAAATTTAACAAGTTTATATTTCATACACAAATTGTTCAACATTCCACTGTTGTCTGTTAAGTTTTATTTCAGTGGTGTCATGGGAACCAAGTGTTTATGTCCCAATTAATGATGTCACAAGTATACCGCATACACATGTTTAATAATTTGAAAAATGTTGATAAGATGTTTCATCCAAAAATAATTAGTAAATAAGAACTAAAGGTATCATGAGCCCAGTACCCACACTTCGGTGCTGATAGGAATATCATCGATTCTTTCAGTGATATATCCTTTGACTAAATTTACTGCCCTGAAAATTATTTTATTCCTGAAGGTGTAGATCGACTTAGCCAGATTCAGTATAATGTATTGAAATTACAGTGATAAAAGCTCTGCAATATCTTAAACATTTGGATTGTAAATATTGTTTGGGTTTGATTGATTGATTGGATGTCTGCTTTACGTCCAGCGAGCAGTATTTCAGCTATATTCAGGGCGGGAACAAGTTAACAAACAATAAATCAACGGAAAATGGGGTGGGATGGGTCACAGGGAATACAATTTTGACTGCCACTGGAAAAGTATGGAGTTTTGGGTAGGGGCGGAAAATTTGGCCTTTTGTAGCGGCTACAATGAGCCTACTCTTTTTCGAAATCTATAAAAGGGGTGTTTATCGTGCAAGGCGCGTGGCACTCTCCAAACATGTTACCCACTCAATCCGCAGTCAGGTTTTCTGTATTATGACCCGACAACCCCCCCCCCCCCCCCCACAAGAGGGTCTCCCCTATCCACCACCCAGGGACACGCTGGGCTGCTCTGTGGGTCGAGCACTGGGAACCCTCCCAGTATGGTCCCAGAGCCCCACTGATGAGTTTTGATTAGACAAAACACATGTCTGGATAATTCTATTAACCTTGGTATCTTTGATGACTTTTATTTAAGATATAGATTACTGCGAGCAGGATCTATGTAAATTAGTACATGGTCAGACCTTATATATCAATATTTGATACGAAGCATTAGCGAGGTATAAAATGAAGACAAATATAGAAATATCTGCTGAACACACTCATTTGGGAAAAAGAATTTTAGAATAAACTTTAAAAAGGTGAAATGGGACACAGGGAGCACAGTTTTGATTGCCGCTAAAAAAGTATGAAGTACTGAGTAGGGGCAGAAAATTTAGCCTTTTGTAGCGGCTACAATTGCCTACTCTTTTTTTCAATCTACAAAGGTGTTTTTATCGTGCAAGGATCGTGGCACTCTCCAAACATGGTACACACTACACTCCATGACCTGACAACACCCAACGAGAGGGTCTCCCCTATCTGCCACCCAGGGATGGGCTGTGCTGCTATGTGTGTCGAGTATTGAGAATCCTCTTAGTATGTTTCTAGGGGTCAAAACTTTAGTAAACCTTACCATATTTGAAAGAACAAGAATCGTTATACTCTGAATTCTTTCCATTCTTTGTTAAATGTTCTATTCTATGTCTGTCTGCTAAACTCAGACTGTTACTAAGGGAAACAGCACCATCTCTGCCTAAATCCTGCACAAAGTACATATATTAGACAGTTGCTCATTAACTGAAACAGTTTGCAAATAACAAAGTAAAAATTTAGACTAATAATATTCAATATCTGGTTCTCAGACACATCCACTCCCTTATAAAACTCACAGACGGAACATACTTATTTCTTTCGTGACAAAACAGTTGCTGTACAAGTATATTTTTATAATTTAGAAATCATGGTGTCCAGTTTTTATTGAAGGAGAAAGTCGGAGTACCTGGAGAAACCCCCAACCTGTGGTAGAAAAACTGGCAATCCTTGTCAATTAAGAGTCGAGAACACCCTGCCTGCAGTGAGACTCGAATCCACAACTTCAGTGTTGACAGACCATGTGATCAATAGAAGACGAACTACCTTAATCACTCAGCCACTGAGACTCCAAAATCTTTTATGAAAATGACGTTCAAAACTTTATGAGTTTTGTAAAACGAAGCTACCACAATAACTGTTCTAAAATTTCATGAACTTCATGAATATACCTTTTTACTTATATTCTTTTCTTGCACATTGCATATTTTATAAAAATTCCTTTGTAGTTATCAACTAAGAATCCATACTCTGGAATTTTGTTATTTCTGTAGAGGATGAAAAAAATCCATATTGATCAACAAAATATTTCAAGATTCTCAGTACCATTATATATTACTTACACTGTATGTATCTGCTTCCAAGAATCCTTCCTCTAACAAATGTCCTGGCTCATGAGCACCATTTGAAAGCTGAGGATCCTGCATCCAAAACAGGTATTCTAACAACTTTCTATAGCCTGTACTCCTGTAGAGAAATATATCTGTAAACATCTTGATATCAAAAACAAATGCAGTACATGTAAGTAGTTACATTTTTCCACTGTCTAAGTGACCTTTGAAGGGAAATTGTAAAAAAGGTTACATTAGACAGGGGGTCTTTATACAGAGGTCATGATGTTTGCATACCAGTTAGCACATTCATGATGTCAGCATGTGAAAGAGTTAATTGTAGACCTGTATTATTATTTAGTAATATAGGGTTATTGCATGAATATTGGGAAATATTGTCCCAAGCAAGTGTTATATTGCACAAGCATGTTTACAATGTAAACAATGATCCCAAGGCTAAATTACTTTTAAAATATCTTGCATTTATTGCTCAAACCAAAAGACTCCTAAATAATTAAAATACAATGCGTTTCAGCAAAATTAACGTCCGTTAAAGCAACAAACTTTCATCGCCGAAATTCGAGTGTACTACTAGCATATATTCCTGCTTTGAAATGAGCCACTTGTCCACGATATTTAAATCCCGTTTTGTACAGTTTACACTTAATTTTTCCTTTGTTGGTCTATGAAATTTCCTTTTATCTACAATCGAATTCACTTCCATTTGTTCAGTTTCAAACGGTTCTGCTAATTTTCCCCGCGAGAGCAGATCCTGTATGTCACTTTCTGCCATGTTTGTTTCAGTGTAAAATATGAAAATATGCTGCACTTTATTGCTATATGAAATACAATGGGGAAAAAATATTACTATATAATAAAATGTAAAATATGACATTTATTTAATGTTATAATGAAAGTACAAAATATATAACAATTATGAGTGTTTTGATTTCTGATTGTATTAACACATGTCAACTTTATTCCTCGTTCAGTTGTATTTTCCTTTGTACCGTTTTTACTGGTTTCCTTGTTTTTTAACAATACGCTAGATCCAGAAAGTGCAGGTCGGTTTAGACCCAGATTTACACTGGTTCATATTGGTTATACCCATTTGTAAAACAAAATTGTGTAGATATGCCATAAACACAACGTTGTGATAAACATCACCATTTCCAACCCGAATAGCAATAAATCGAACAACGACACTGACGACTATTCAAATTGACAAGGCGATCTGAACTTGGCTTCTAAGACGATAAAAACATATTTTATCGCTTCAAACTTAAGTTTTACGTTTCGAAGAAGCTTGAGAATTGACAATGGTTTACAAATCTTCTTTTCGTCAGACATGGTTTATTTATTGTTTAATGAATTTAATAGCCTCGATAGTCGTTTTAGACAGGTTTTTTTTGGTCAAAATGAACAGAAAACACTGTCGTTATTTGCGTAAGACAGGGAGTCGTTATATAAAGGTAATACGGTCGCATAACACAGGAAGTCGTTATATGGAGGGGGTCGCTAAGACAGGTTTGACTGTATATTAAATGTCAAATTATATTTTATACCACCATTTCTTACCTATTGGGTACCCATGATGTTCAGATTGCCTGTTTAAAACTGCTCAAACAAGGTAAGCAAACATCCTACCAAACAATACACAAATATTCATTTTCATTACTTGTTTAAAGCAAAAATGTTTTGGATATACCAGTGTGCAATTGTTCAAACTTTACAATTCCTGTTATTGATTGTTGGAAATAAGCATCCAGAATGTCGAAAGAAAATTTTTAGAATGTCTTAACATATTGCAGAATTTGTATTTACCTATTACAAGGGTAGTATTCTCCCTCCGGATCATCAACAATGGAAGACAACACGTCATCAAATCGTGTCCGTAACATTCTATTGTGTATTCTGATAATTCTGTGGATCTTGATTCCTGTTACACTGTGATCTCGATAATCACTGGCACAGAATCTAGACAGCACCAAGTCATGACAAGAGGAGAACCTAAAATAATTGGACAATAAAACTAAAATCCACAGAATTATTAATAATTAAAAAAACTACTTGTACAATGCATGTTTGTTATTTGTGCAAATTACATGTAATTGTGACCATTCATCGTACGGTATTTGCAACAATTATTTATCTGTGTTTCTTTAAACCTTATATGTAGAGTTTGATTCGTAAACTGAAAATTATTAACTCAAATGATATTTCTTTCTTTCAAATTACAATTCAACTTACCATATATCTGATGGTGTTCCTTCTTCAAACCGAACATTTCCACCAGATTCTAATTCTATTAGCATCCTATTTACAATGACATCAGCACTTTTCCTTATTCTATCTGCTGCCTCAGCATAAAAACTTTCAATTCTGTACAAAAAAATCCCAGTAACTAGTCACAGTCATTAATGCTCAAACAGAAATCTTGTGCAATTAAACAGATTATATTAAAGTATGGAAACTATTTTTGGTAAATATTTAAATTGTATTGTAGTAGTTTTTTTTGTCCGATTAATTACAAAACTCACAACAAATTACTTTTAACTAATTTTAACTAGAGGCTCCCAGGAGCCTGTATCGCTCACCTGAACCTGAAACCAAGCAACCCCTTTTTATCCAGCTATTCTTTTATATAAGGAATTGCCCAACACTTCTGCAAAATCATTAATTTTGAGCTTTTAAGGGAAAAAACTCCTATAAAGAGGAGATTTTGATGCTTAGTAAGGGAGGATCACTTCAAATTTGCTGTATCTGTTATATTTTTTTACTATCAGCCATAAAACTATCTTAACCCCCCCCCCCCCCACCCCCACCTTTCAATTTTAAGCCAGTGTAGCTATGTAGGTAGTCAGCTGTCCTGATTTGCACAATTTTGGTAGAGGAAATCCTAAAGATGATGTGTGCAATGTTTCAAAGCAGTAACTTTTTCTCAAGTTCTAATAATTTTCAAGATTTTGAGGCAAAATTGGCAAAAATCATCAATTTTGACAATTAAAGGGCAATACCTCCTACAAGGAGTCATCATACAACTTCCATGCAATGCAGTGTTTTGTAGAGCTTTCGATGCTGATAAAGGCATGTCTCTTTGGTTTTCCTGTATCTGTTATACTTTTTGAACTATAAGCCAAAAATTGTGTTTGGACCCCTTTGTTCTATTTTTAGCCATGGTGGCCATGTTGGTTGGTTTGAGGCCATGATTTGTGCAAAATTATTAGAGGACATTTAACTGATGATGTGTGCAAAGTTTCAAAGCAATCCTTTCAATGATTTTGGAGAAGATTTTTAAAGAAAAGTTAACAACGATGACAACGGCAGATGCCAAGCTTTAGGTCAGGTAACCTAAAAAGTTATCAACAAACCAATTTCCTTTCTAACACTACAAAATCATTAATGTTTTCTATTAAATTTTTGACATAGCAAAATTAGACAGTTTATATAATATACTGGTCTAGTTCTTGCCAATATAGAGTATAAAACAGATTTTACATAAAAAAAATATACACTAACTTATTTGATTGCAATTGCAGTAAAACCTGTCCTATGGAAAATTGTCTATGTTAATTTACTTGAACCACATTCCCTCCTTCTTACTGAATTATGACTAACCCCAGATATGACTTAGTGGGTCTGCATTACTCTTTTTTTTTGTGTTCTGTGTTTTGTTGTTTTCCCTTCTTTTTTTTTACCATGGTTTTGCCTGTCCTTGATCTATCATTGAATGAATATTTCTCAGTATCTTCATTTCTTATTCCCTTTACTGTTTATAAATTAGCAATAAAAAAAGCTCAGTAAACGCTCTTCAAGAGTACACTTTGTAAAAAAAATTCACTTACTCTTGACATTTTCTCTCCCATTTCCTTATTCTTTCTTTTATTAAACCATGCTTGGTAACAAAACCAGCTGTCTCATCCAACTTTTGAGCTTTAGCCTATAACAAAATAATGTTAATTTTCAAATTTTAAATAATAGATAAAATAAATAATAAAAAAAAATTTATAAACTCCCCCAAAAGCCAAATACAAATGTCTGAAAAAAAACTTTGTACCAGGGTATATTAAATATCTGAACAAAAGATTTTTGTAATTTTAAAAACAATGCCTTCAAATTTTTAATTTCTTGATGTGAAATATTATACATTTACCCACATCATACTTTACTTGATATAATTTTAAAAAATTGTAATAGTCTGAAATGGCCAGGTTGCAAAGCAAGAGCCTTAATAAATGGTGAATGGTTTACAATTTATTGGAAGAATGTTTTGAGTGTGTTTAAAAAATGTAAAGAAGTTGATTACACAAGAACAGAACCGTCAGGTATTAAGTGTATTAAAAATGACTGAGTTCCATTATCTAGAAAATTGGGAAAGCATTCTTTGGAAAATTCCATAATAGCAGGTTCTCAACTTCAATATGTGAGCAATCTTTCTGTAAAGTTTCATGGATCTGGGTTGAAAGTTGAAAGAGAAGTTGATTACACAAAATATGTACCAACTTTGGTCAAATTTGCTAACTAATAACTAAGTTCCAAAGTCTAGAAAATTAGGAAAGAAATCGTTGAGCAATTCCATAATTGCAGGTGTACAACTTCAATACAAGTGCAATCTTTATGTGAAGTTTCAGCAATCTGGGTTGAAAACTGTGGGAGAAGCTGATTACAGAAAAATAGATACCCTATTTTCATTACATGCCCATCTGCCCACGAGACTTCAACATACTGCACTTCAAGTGTAACCCAGCCAAAAAAATTAATGTGGCATTACATTCAAATAATCAACTGATAATTAATCAGCAAGCTTCAATGTGACTCTCATGTACCGAGTCTGAATTTGTCCATGTGTTTCATCTAAAAAAAAAGATTAGTACTACATGCTTCTAGTATAATATATGGCAGATATGTTATGGGTCAGATGACATATAGGAATTCCTTGTCAAACAAGAGCTGTGGGGTGACAAGTTATTCATATGATACAAATGTGCCCCAACATCTTGCATATCTGTATTTTTAATGAATCTGAAAAACAAAAAACTAGAAGCTCTAAAAAGCATGTCATGTTTATCTGACTTATCAAAATTTTTTCTGCAAAATTTGTCTTTGAATGCTTATGCTGTATTATTAAGAGAAAATATTTAAAGCTTTCCCCATATGGTTCTCAAATGTCCAATAATCTACCAAAATTTGAAAAATACAAGAAATATCCTGGCATTATTTGGATTAAATGTTTTAGATGGTTTCTAAGAAGAAGCTACCTGTAAGTATTTGTCGTAGGGGCCTATGGAAAGTTATTTTTCATGGTGGCAGCAACATCACATATACCATTGGAACAAAAAAAATTTTTAAAGGACCATTTGAGGTACATTTCTACATTTATCAAATTAATCTGCCTAAGCACTCTGTCTAAAGATCTTTGAAATCAGAAAATATAATTCGCTGTAGCAGTCAAGTTGAAAATAAGATCAAAAATAGCATACCTAATGGGAAAACAACAAATTGAATTTTGCTGAAAATTTAACTTGATAATTATTTTATAGTACTTAACAGCTGAGCAAAGTTTATACTAAATCTGTTGATGCGTTTTCAAGCTATCATCTGGAAACCACCAAGGCACAGACAGACGGAGGGATAATCATATCCAAATGAAGGGTATCACATAATAACTTTGTGTGGTGGGGTATATCAACTATGCTAAGTACCATAAAGGAACATTCCTGTCAAGGTTGGTTCCAAATGGACAACTGATTTTAGAATGATTTTAAATGGGAAATTTTTATGGCTGCCAACACAGAGGATGACAACAGATGCCAAGAGAAATAGCTCAGCTGCCACTGTGGGTCAGCCAAACTATTGTCAGATTAACAATTTTTTTAAATCAGTATACATATTTTAGTGAATGTAACAAATCTGTTTATTTCTTTAATAATTTTGTTTTACTATTATTAAAAGTCTAACTCACAAAGAAAATATAAGAGATTGTATGATTTTTTAATTAAAAAAAAAAGAAAAAATAATGAAATATTCCCAGGCTGTGCACAGTAATGTTAAAACAGATATAAAGTCTGACATTTGTGAGGTCAGCATGCATTGTGTTGTTTTTACTGTGATTAGTCATACATGTTTTACAATAAAACAAAATATATACATTTCAATACAGTACATGTTAGGAAGTATATTAGAGGAGGCAAGAGAATAGGGTTTATAAGAACATCTATATATACAAAGTTTGTCTAAGAAAGGTAAGCTGATATTGTATTGGTTAGCATCAGTACAATAGAAAGGTCAAAGGTTATTTTAAGCAAGGTTAATTCATCAGCTAGTCTGAATGTCACCTGTGATGCAACATCCAACTTTTCAAGGTCAACAACCTCATCAAGGTCAAGGTCAAAGTTTAAATCCAAACTTTCTTCTAAATCTGTTTCAATCTACAAGGTTTTACAAAGATTATATACACTAAATCCCCAGAAACAGTGCTACAACATTCTCCTTATTGTTATTGTAACCCAACTTCAACATAATACTTTTTAACTTAAAATAAAATAACCCAAACCCTGATATAAAATAGACTAATCTTTTCTTGCCTTTTGACAGACATTCAAATATTGATATTTCCAAGAAAATATTTGTCTTGACATTTAAAAGTTCAACTAAAAATATCATTCAAGTTTCATCTGTACAACATGCAAAAATATAATGCTATCAACAACATGTTGCAAGTTCTCTGTAAATTACCTCTTTCAGAATATTATATAAAGCTTTAATTCTTTCATGTGGGAATTCCTCCAGTTTGGTTTTGTAAACATCCATTTTAGACAAAATATCTGTCATGTTTCTGTGAACAGTTTTGACCCTCATGTTGTAATACATCCTTTTCTTCATGACTGTTGCCTGTTTATTTTAATAGTAAATAAACCTTAATGATAACAATGACATTTATTTGTATGTTATGCACTTAGTATTAATTTACATGTAGTTTTATTTAACACTAAACACAAATTATTCTTGAAGGCAGTAAATGAATACAGTCTAGAGAAAATTGCATATTCAAAACACAGTGTCTTTATGGTAATTTTATCTGATTAATTATTCTGAATATGTTTTAAAGAGATCCCATTCAGAATGCACTGGTAGTACACTTCAACCTTATTTAACGATTATCTGTTTTCTGCCAAAGGTTGAAGCTATTCACTGGGTACTCCAGCTTCCACTTAAAATTATTTCCTAATTGCGATATTTATGAGTTATGTTGGGGTTTCCTCCAGGTACTCTGGCTTCCTCCCCTTTAAAACTGGATGCCATGATATAGCTTAAAAATTGCTGAAATTGGCATTAAACACCACTGGTTCCTACAATTTTACTGACATCATACGTATCAAGCTTACCTCAGCAACTTCTCCCTACAGTTTTACTGACATTACATGTATCAAGCTTACTTCAGCAACTTCTAGTTTTACTGACATTACATGTATAAAGCTTACCTCAGCAACTTCTCCTACAGTTTTACTGACATCATACGTATCAAGCTTACTTCAGCAACTTCTAGTTTTACTGACATTACATGTATCAAGCTTACCTCAGCAACTTCTAGTTTTACTGACATTACATGTATAAAGCTTACCTCAGCATCTTCTCACTCAGTTTTACTGACATCATACGTATCAAGCGTACCTCAGCAACTTCTCCCTCAGTTTTACTGACATCATACGTATCAAGCTTACCTCAGCAACTTCTAGTTTTACTGACATTACATGTATAAAGCTTACCTCAGCAACTTCTCCTACAGTTTTACTGACATCATACGTATCAAACTTACTTCAGCAACTTCTAGTTTTACTGACATTACATGTATCAAGCTTACCTCAGCAACTTCTAGTTTTACTGACATTACATGTATCAAGCTTACCTCAGCAACTTCTCCCTCAGTTTTACTGACATCATACGTATCAAGCTTACCTTAGCAACTTCTAGTTTTACTGACATTACATGTATAAAGCTTACCTCAGCAACTTCTCCTACAGTTTTACTGACATCATACGTATCAAGCTTACTTCAGCAATTTCTAGTTTTACTGACATTACATGTATCAAGCTTACCTCAGCAACTTCTCCTACAGTTTTACTGACATCATACGTATCCAGTTTGTTGAGATTTGGCAGATGAAACAGAACATGAGTAGAATAATTGCACAGTAAACTAACAGGAGCTGGAGAATACAGTGGGTCCTTCAAACTTAGACTATGGAGGGCTGGTAACCTCATCAAATGTGTCAACTCCTACAAATACATAATGAAGACATTACTTTTATGATATCAATAATGTCTTTATGACTGAAATAATCTATCAAAGATAAGCTTGTCTTTATGACTTATCTTTACCTAATACAAAAAAAAGATACTACCTCACTTCATGATGACCTATGAAGAACTTTAAAATGTTGGAGTTCTTACTGAAGAAACAATATTTTCTTTGTTTCAGTTGGATAACTGGCCTAATCACTATAAATTAGTTTTATTCACATATAATTTTGATGAGCAAAACACCAAAACTGCCTGTTTTTATTTAAAATGGAAATAGTGACATTTTATGGTGCTGTTATAAGTCTTAAATCAATTAGACTAAAAAATCTCTTTAGTTTCTTTAAATAAAATTTCAAACATGTTTTGAAAGTCCTGAGAAGAAAACAACATAATCCCAAGGAGGAGTCATCTTACTTTCCAGCAAGATCTAGATTTCAATAATGTCAACATCTGCTAAAAAGACACAGAATACATACCCTAAGTGATGTTATATTATTTCCTGACAAATTTAAGTCTTCCAACTTTTTATTGCTGTCTAATGTATGACCTGGAAAAATGTTGAATAAAACATTCAATGTAACCACAAGAATTTAGGTATACTATACTAAAATCATATATACATACCATATAACTGGTAATTTTTGCGTTCTTTCGTGGTTGACACTCGACCGCAAACTTTAAAATCGCATAAAAAAGTATGAAGTATTCCTATCTGTAAATAACAGTCAAGTTACAAACTTGTGTCGATCAATATTTTGTTACCCTTTCATGATATTAGTTATCTCGGTGGTAAATAAAAATCATCAAATTGAAGTGACTAGTTTTCTCGTTTTCAGAGTTTTAATAAAATATTCAACCCTAATAATTCACTATAAAAACACCAATAAATTTTTCCTTTATTGTTATTGTCCATCAGATAGATACAAAATAAAGGATGTTTTTCCAAGAAACAAAAACACCAAAAAATTGTCCTTTATTGTTATTGTCTACTGGTATAAAACAAAGGATGTTTATACAAGAAACTAATCCGATTAATCGGTTTTTTAACCGTTATTATTACCTGTAAATATCGATTTCCAATTAAAACACCTACCTCTCATTTGTCCCCGTGTATTAACCAAGTTTTATCAGATTGTCAATTCAATACCAATTAATAAAAAACTCATTGTTTTTAATGTTTTTAAGATTTTAATGTATAGAAAAAATGTGTACATTGATAAAATGTGGTTGAATAATAAAATCTTCCTTTTATCTTTTTCGCATTAATAAATCTGCCTTTTGATTCACCCTATCTACTTCAGGTAAATATAAACGACAACAGAAATAAAAACTCGACATTTTTTGTTAAAGATGTAAAACCACAAAAATTAAAATCAGCAAAAATAAAATATCAGAATTTCAATCCCTATCCGCAAAAATTTCACATCGCAAAAATTACCGGTTATACAGTATGTAATTTCTTAGAGCTTCTCCAACACAGAACTACTTATGTACTTAAAGATCAGTATTTAAAAAAACGACAATGATAACAGAATTTTCTAGTGATGGACATAAACATACATGCAGTCACTTATACTAACAGTCTAAAAACTTGTTTTTTCAGCTTAAGATTTAAACTATACATTTCATCAACATTATAAACAATTATGTATAAATCATATACAAATTGACAATTAAACATTAATCTTACCTATTCTTGTTATTTTGTTTTCTGCTAAATTCAGTTCTTTCAGCTTGCTGAGTGATGATAAATTCTGCAATAAATATTATGTAAAAGCTTGTATAATTGAGCAAATAACATAAAAAACACTGCTTTTGATAACAAGAAATTGTGTCTCACCAACAATGATGTCCTCCTTGGGACATACTTGTAACCACAACCCTTTTTTATAAGTTCACTCCTGCATGACATATGTGCCATATATCTCATCATGCTGTAACTGTGTACCAAGTTTTATTAAGATGTGAAGTCATCTTCATAAAAAAAATAAACCTGCGGTGGTCCAGAAGGATTAATGGACGGACAAAGAGAACAAAAATCTATATGTTTCTCAACATTTGTCGACTGGACATAAAAAAGTATGTACACACGTTTTATTTTTAACTATTGCACAAAAGAGATGGACCTGATATACACTTCTATTAGCCCATTTCCCAACTATTGTGTTTATGTATGTATAAATTTATTTATATTAAGTGCTTTGATTGGATAACAACACTTAAATGGCGTCATCTCATATAATTTATATATCGATATTTCCTCCGAGTGGACTACTTTCAGTATCCTATGTAAACAAATGGCGTCCTCCTAGCATATTGTCAGGGAGAGGGGACAGTGTTTTCTCCGCAATGATTTCCAATTAAATCGATTGAGATTTCAAATAAAATATAATATAAATACAATTTAGTGTGTCGTTTTGTTTGTTTCCTATCAATATCTACATAACCACGATTCCTTTGGTACTATGTTTTGCATATCCCTACGCTTTTCTGCCTAGGTACATTTTGAGGTCTAGAGGGTTTTGCTGTTTTAAAAATCGCAACGATTATTTCACAGAAATATAAGGATTAAACACTGGGTTTTAGGAAATTATCAATGTGTAAACTCCAGCGACTCACTCACAAACTAATATGTTTCCTTGTATGCAATTATTGTAATAAATATGTTTAAAATAACTGTTGCACACAACCTGTGCATGAAATGTGAAATATTTTAATTCCAATTGCTGATCAGTTATATACAGTAGAGTTTGTTTATAGTGAATTTCAATTGACTGTCTTGTGCATTTCGATTTAGCCTATTTTGTAACATGAGAAATTCCATGTTTGATTACCGCTTTTTACCGGTTGTCATTTTACTTGACCTGTTTGTAATCTAATCGATTTGTCACATACTCACTGCTGAGCAATACATAAGAGGTCCCCCCCTCCACCCGTAAGAAAATGATGTTCAGTCAATTGGATATGATCTAATTAATAAGATTTATAAATAAACTAAGTCTGTGATTATGTTTTATTGCCAAATAATGCGTCTGCTTTAGCGGTGAGAGTTAGTCCCGGGCCCATCGCCATAAACATATTTTATTTGCTGAGAATTTTTTAATTCTCAATTTCATCCAATCAAATCTTTCCTTTTTCCTTGTTGTCATGGTAATTGAGAAAATTCTCATGCTGAGCAAAATATTTTTACTCAGAAAGGTTTATGGCTCCCAGGCCAGGGCCCAGCGCCATAAAACCTACTTGAGTAAAAATTTGTTGCTCAGCATGAGAATTTACTCAACTACCATGACAACAAGGGAAAAGGATAGATTTGATTGGATGAAATTGAGAATAAAAAAGTTCTCAGCAAAGAAAATGTTTATGGCGCTGGGCCCAGAAATCTGAATGTTCCGATTAAGAATATTCTTAAACCATAAATTCTTAAATCATAAACTTCTCGACATCTTGTTGATATGCAGTACGCATTTTTTTCTTGCTGGTGTTATATGCATTCATAATGGAATCCAGAGGTATGATGATTGTACTTAGGATACTGGGCAGTAAATCAAACGCCTTTGATATCTCTGATTTGGGTCGATCATTTTTATCAAAAGTTGGAACTATCTGGTATTTCATATCAAGATCTATAGCTTTCCTCTTTCTAGTAGCTATACTGAGTACTGAATAATGAGGTTTATTTCACACCTGTTTATATATTTTTGTTTCAGCTTGTGTCGTATTAAAACATTGTTTTGAGCTCATAATGTTAATTTTAGCTGACAAAGCAAAAATTCTGAAAAAAAGTGAAAAAAGTTCACAACTGTAATTAAAACAAAAGTAATCACAAATGATTAATTTATTAAGTAAATGATGGACTTAGTAAATAACCTTGTTAGTATGTTAATTATCTGATAAGATATATAATCTGGTGTTATTTATTTAAATTATATAAACACATAATAGGTGAGCACAATTTCCTGCAGGTGGTTCATTTCTTGTCAATAACTAACTTTAGACGGTGTCATTAAAATCAATATTTGACGGGATGTGCTCCTAATATGTGTTTGATGTTTACATAACAATCAATTTGTCATTTTGTTCTAACCGTGTTTTTTTTCAGCATAAAATCTGTTACATTCAGAGTTATTTGTTATAGCCCTGATTTCACAATAAAAAATGTGTTATATACCTGAAAATGTAAGTATTATTTTTGTAATTGGGACTGGGAATTCAAATTTTCTTAGTTATAAACCTGACTTCCTTACAAGCCTGTACATTATAAACGAACTCTAATGTAATCAACTTACTGACATCTCATAAGGATACAAAAAATTGACAATTAACACATGCAGAAGTCAAAGCACCATTAAACAAAGAATTATTTGTATTAAAAACCCTTTTTGCAAATTTCAGACTAAGTTATAAGTACATGTATTTGCCAATCGTTAGACTTACCTCAATATTACTAATACAGTTGTTGTTCAACCACAGAACTTCTATCTCTGTCAGATGACCAAGCTGGTCTATTACTTCTATCTGATTATCATACAAGAATAGCTTCCTTAAATTCTTGTTTGCTTCCAAGTTTTCAATTTTCTGAAACAATATCAATAATTTCAAAATATAAAAAATAAAATTACAAACAATGCAGCTGACGTGATTTTATTTCAAAAGCAATTTCTGTATTACTGTCATTTGCTCTGAAATAGCAAATACAACAAGAGGAAAAAAACCCACACAAACCTAACAATCCAATTAATCACTCGTAGACAATACAATGACTAAAATTCTAGTTTATGGGTTTCCTTAACCTTTACCTTTCAGGACCCAATAATAATAATAATAATAATATATCAATAGAAATGATCATGCAAACCACAACACAAACAATATAAGGGTATAAATATCATAGCTTGCTATAGACAACCAAAATTATGAGGATCAACGGGAATTTTGAAAAGTGATCTTAATTTCTAATCTTGTGCATTTATTAACATCTGATGTGTATTTAATGAGGTGTGGCAACATGGATTATAAAGTGGTGCTTAAAAATGAAGTGTGGGGGGAAATAATAAAGTATGGAGGCCCTCTGCTGTGCAAGGCTCTACAATATTAATTGGCTGAATATATTCTTTAATAGGACAATGAACTTTTTTTTAATTCTATATTAAAACAGACAACTTCTGGTTAGGAATGGGACAATACAATTGTTGACTGGTAGATAATCTATTTGATCATATGAGTGTAAAAATTCTTTTCAACTGACTGGCTTAATTTGCCTTCAGAAGTAATGATTTAGCATGAGAACAACCTTATATGGGCTTGAAATACCTCAAGCTCTCTAACTAAGTCTGCTGGAAAGTTATGTCACCCTGGAGTATCCAAAAAAGATTTCAGATATTGTCTAAAAATATGTATGATGCAGTTGTCTTAATTAACTTTGACCTGGTTATCCTTAAATCTGTAGAACACCCATTTGAATTAAATTCTATTGAAAATATCAGAACAAAACTGATCATTTCACTATAAAAAAAATTCTGTTCCGAACTTGTCGCAATTAAGTAACAACTCCCTACTTCCATTTCATGAAAATGTTTCATGGATGTTCATCAAAATAACGTTGATTGGCATGGACAACATATTATCTTATTATAAACAAGGATTGCCAGTTTTCCTACTGAAGGTCGTCACAGTTTTCTCTTGGTACTCCGGCTTTCACCACTATAAAAACTGGATGCCATGATATAGCTGAAATAATCTGGAAAGTGACATTAAATACCATTAAAACAAAAAAACAATCTTATTATAAAGAAGTTTTAGGCAGGAGAATGTCTTTCTACAAATATTTCCAAAGCAACAACTAATATCGACAACCAAGGAATTTAGTCATTCAGGGGTTACCACACTCCAAAAAAGTAGGGAGAAGTGACTTCTCCCTGGCAGCCAAACAGGGAGAAGTCAGGGCCTGATAGGGAGACTTCAGGGAGACACTAGGGAGAAGTCAGGGGGTCGTACAAATAATTACTTTCGCAGTAGTCACATACATTTTTAATTATTTACATCAATTTCCAGAATTATTTCTCTTGTGTTTTTAAACACACTTAGATTTAGTTGTTTTTGTTTCTTTTTCATTATTGTTCCTGGTATGCAATATCAAACAGCACATAACCTTTATCATTAATCAATGAAAAAAGCACCAGATATAGGGACTATCTACTTCAGTACTTGTAGCCATACATGGTATTCACAAATAAAAATAGATCAACAAAAATATTTGTATATGTGTAGACATAAACTTGTATAGCATAATATTCCTAACAGTTTGTTATGAACATGTCATGCTTATCTGAGGAAAATTTCCAAAGAAGATAGATAGAATAACATTACATTAAACCCAGAAATGATTCTTCTGCTCAGCACACTTCCACTTGGACAAAGTTGTGCTGATCCAAATTGCTTAATGGGACACCCATCTACAAAACTTATCATGATGTCAATAATTACTAAACATCTTTATTCTTTCAAGTGCAGCTCATATATTTATTAAAGAAAATTGTTAAAGTACAATACACTTTGAAAGAACTGAAGTTTGAAACCAATTAAAAGTGTTTGTTTATCAAAAAATTATGATTTTTCATTATGGGCCGTTGTACATTACTTTCCTTCGTTGTTCACTTCCAGTAATTAGTCACATCCGGTAAATAAACAAATGGCACGTAACACATTCAACAGAAGTAAATTGTTTGAAAATATGTTAAATACTCATATTGTTTGATGTTTTTTATTGAAATTACTCATTTACTGATAAATTGGTAGTTTGGGTGAATTATTTGGACTAGCTTTACAAGTATCTTATGTGAACCATCAGGCAACTTTGTCACCCACTTCGCCCAGTGTGGTGAGATCTGTCATTTGACCAAAATGAGCAAGGAAAACTTCTGGATCCCTGGACTCAATGTCTTTCACACTAGTTAATCTATAATTAGCTGAGAAATACTAGTAATGACAGAAATTCAAGGTCACATTTCAGGGAATTTTTTAGCGCTCGCCACTTTCGTCATTGACGAAATCATTTGAAAATTGACGATAGATTTCTAAATCAATTTCGTCACCTGATTTCCAACAAGTACTAAAATTTTTCGTTACAAATTCATTCTACCAATTGTAAAACGACATATTTATGACCCCGAAGCCAATTAACAGGAAATTTAATTATGTCAACTCGATAGTTTTAAACAGCAGGTGTCAATCGCTGAATCAATGTTTTTATAGGTAATCCGATTAACATGATAAAGTGGTGCTCCTGGTCAATATACGCAAACAAAAGTGTCGTAGATCGTACTGATGCGCACAGACTTCCACCTTTTGATAAAATATGTAATGCAAATAAAAATTGCAAAGATTTTGCGTATTTCACTCATTTTTCGTATGTTTTGCTGGTTTCAAATGGATTACGCGCCATTTGTGTACATCCGAGATACGTCTAAATACCGTAGGCTACCACTTAGAAAACGAAGAGTACAACTGCCCTTAATGAAAAATTGTTACCGATTGATATACAAACACTTTTTAAATAAGTTTTAAAATTAAAATTCTTTGAAAATTTATAAACATTTTGTTATAATCATTTTTTTAAACAATTTATACACTGCAATTGAAAGAATACAGTTTTTTTTACTATGATATTTCACCAGTACAATGAAAGCATGCTTTTGAGCAGATGCTTATACGGCTCATCCGCTAAAGTGACTAAAGCCCTCAAAATCCTAAAAAATTCCCTGCATTTGACCCAATTCCTAGTAATTAAGAATGAATACAAACCTTTATCTGACATTCACTAATCCATAATTCCCTCAAAAGTACAAGTGAAGAAAGACCTTCAATTTTTGGTACTTGCTGACCCATTATTATTAAACAACTAAGACTGGGAAAAAGATTCATTCCAATGATCTTAGGAAATCCAGAGAAAAACATCTCAAGTTTGTCAACATTACTGATCTCCCCATTCTGTAATTTACTATAGTTGATTCCATTATTAGCACACTGAAATAAAAAAAAGTAGAAAAGACACTGTTTGTACTACAATATTCTTCAAGTAGTTTATTTTCCATTGATTAACACTATAATAATAAATGCTTGCAAATTAACATGTTTTCCATCACAAAAAGATTTTCTTTTGAATGTATGCTGCCTAATGCAAAAAACTGGATTTTTCAGCTAAATGTGTGTATCATGGTGAAAATATTATAAGACTATTAGTATATATTGTTGTTTGTTTGTTCACCAATTTGCCAAGCAAATTTCTTGCAGCTGCCTCTCAAAATTTATTTTTAAAAAGTGAGCCTTGTCTGTATATAAAGGCAACCTTTTGAAACAAAAGCTTATTGTGTATGAGGATTGAGGCTGAATTTCTAAAAACTGCAGTAATTATCAAAACAATATAATTATTGCATATGGACATTGTAGCAAATAAACCATTGACATTTTATTTACCAATTCCTTCAATGAATCGTCTTCATCTTCTTTTCCTTTAGACTGTTCAGTTGATGAAGATAAAGGAGTTGTGATACCATTAGCAACAGGTACACCTGAGGACTCTGTTGTTACTGACATTGTGTAATCTAGATGTACCTTAGTTACATTTCAATAAAAACCTGAAAAAGTTAGTGAAAGTTTATTCTAGTATTACAGTGAACTATCTGTTATAATTGTTTCCTACTAAAATCTACGTCATAAATACTTTTAACTGTGTATAAGAAGTTAGTTTAAAGGAAGCCAATAAGTATTCACGAGAAACACCAATAAATTATCCATCATACAGTATGTTTAGAAAGCATCCACTGGCACTGAGAGAAACTGTGGGTGCACATTTATGCCACTTCTTCAAAGAAACTCTGTCAAAAGATTGGAATTCTTAATCAAAACAAGTCTCAGGGATTAACATTAAAGCATGATCCAACCACATTGTGCAGTAAATGTAGGCTTCTGTCTAGTATACATGTCCAAAAGATGGTCTGACTGGTCGTGCTAGTAATAAAATGATCAGCCATTATTTTGACAAATTTTCATCGAGAAAAGAATAAACATCTTTGAGCTTTGCAATGTGTTAACTAAAGATTTACTATGATGGTACATTGTTCCATGTTTTCATTTATGTTAATAGATGGAATGATGTGAGAACTTCCCAAGAAGTACAATATTATTAAATTTAATTGGTCAGACACTGAATATGCAAATTAACAAACCATACATATTTCAATAGTGTTTTTTTCTATGACATACAGAGTAGTTTGGCGTGTTCGGGCACCAGACTTTTATGTAAATACTTTCCATTTCAAAAGAAAACTATATATAATTGCTGAAAAAATAATGTCTGTATCTAACTAATTTGTTTAGTTCATGGACAAAGTAATCATTTTGTTCAGCGTGATATTATGTCAGGATGTCTGGTGTACCAATGTCACTGTACAGTTATTGATATACTTCAAATTGATTGTTTTAAAGATTTTTTCAGAACTAATAATGAAAGTGAAAGATATGTAAGATCCTTTTCACTTATGAAAGCCTCAAAGTAAATCTTTCACACTGATAGCAACAGATTCAAGTCAAATTGAAAACTGCCCATCTTGAGAAAAATTGCCCCATTTAAAAAATGCCCCCACCTTGAGCAAAATTGCCACAAATACAAAGACCTCTATATAGTGTAAAATTATTTATTTTTATTCTTAATTGGATTGTACATTATGATCCCAGTTAAGATATATCAGAAAAACACAGATGGCTTTATCAGAATTGTTTTGTAAGCTTGTATATTCTTTTGATGTTCTAACAGGCAAATAATTAAGAAATAAACTGTTAATAAATAGAAAATACAGTGATTTTGCTCATGGTGGAGGCATTTTTGAAGGTGGGGATTTGGTTAAGTAGGGTCGATTTTTCGTAATGTGATGGTGATTTGACCTACTGCACCACTGGCATTGTTATATTTTATAATGATTATGGGTCAGAAAGTGATAATTAAATTTATTAGTCTAGACTGGTCAGTTTCCACACGTGTAGATATTTCTCATGACCATCTGGGAATTGTAAGGAACATCAAAGAGTTAGAAATCAATTAATCACGTCTCTAATTTTTATTGCTATTTTGATAACTGCTGACCAGAATAACTGTAAAGTTCATTAAGATTTTATTATAAACATTGTCTGACAATAAAATATGTTCATAGTCCAGTCTAAAGGTTCTTGTTGGAGAGGTAGCTATTGGTAATTTCAGAATTTTTAATTACTTTTTAATGATGATTTGGGAGGAGTTTGTAGTTAAAATAAATGTATCTGTGCGCTTGAAGATAGTAAGAAGAAAAGGTTAGAGCTATAGTAAGAAAAGGTTAGAGCTATAGTAAGAAAAAGGTTAATAAACATACGTTTGTACAACGGATTATTTTATTAATTACTTAAAGTTGAACGCCCAGTTTAAAGATGAACAATCAAGTTGTTCCCCGTTGTTCACATGGTGGAGAACCCGGGCACTGGTAATAACAGAAACTGCTTGTAATGTTGTGGTGTTAAAATTGTATTTTGAAAAAAATTCACGCCATATAAAACATTAAATAAAAGTGTTACATTTTTTATATAAATCATTTATTGACACATCCAATCTGACGTATGTTACATCCTATGTAATTTATATTTTCAATCAACCGAATGGTTTATTCAACACAGTAAATCTCTCTTCAGTTTCAATCGGACTTTCCGTAATTTCAAGATAGTTTGTGCGTTTCTATAAAACACGTTTTCGTATACCTTTATTTTGTGTTTAAATGTCACAGAAAACCATTTTGTTTTCATTGTAGAATTAAATCGGCATTAATCAGAAACATTGATTTTCAAACTTCGTACTGCAAAAATATCAACTTCCGGCCATTCTAGCGGCCATATTGAAGCTTTATTCGAGGATTTGATTGGCCAAAATGCCTATCACATGATTATTAGTTCCCCAGAGAAACACGGGGTACCATTAGGGGTGAAGAAATAGTTAAATTTAAATTTTAAATCTTTCAATATTACTTTGTTATTTTCGCTGTAAAGCTTCACGGCTACATAACAACAAGGGAGCGAGTAAAAGATTTAATTTTAATTAGATTGTCACTTATCTCAATTTTATCAGAGAGATGTTATATCTGTCTGATTTTCTGAAAGTAAAGAAATTGTGTATGAAAACCTTAAATCCGACAATTAATAACGGCTGCATAGCGCTTTCTTAAAAATTATTTATTCCTTTTTCTTTCGAAAAATGATTAAGTTTATACTTGACGATTTCGAAATCCCAAACTATCGCAAACGAGATTTGCATAAAACGAGGCGTGGGGGTATAAGAGATACTGCTGTGATGTAATTGTATATTAAAAGTGCCTTGTAATTCGTTAATTGCTTATTTATTATCTGGCACTTTTTTGATGAAAGGTAAAAATGAAAGACCAATAAAAGACAGACATAATAAGCTGCGAAAATGTTAATTAAAATAATGATTTTTATACGAAAATTCGATTTTAAAGACAGGTATTTTATCCAAAAAAGACGTTTATAAATCAGTTTTAATAAGCGTTGAAATACAAGAGCAAACAAAATGAAAATAAATGTCTTTATTTTAAGAGAATGTCACAACAGATATTGATTTTTATTTATTGCAAGATTTAAAAATTTTGATTTAAAACTATTTAAAAAATGCGAGTTATATTTGGAAACTTATAGAATGAAAGAAAACATATCTAGGATCTTATATGAATTAAGTCCTTTAAATTAACATCAATTAAAAAGCTAAACGAAATTTTGAAAAATGTTTAAATAATACAATAAAAAATAATTCAGTTTTAATTAGGCAGCAGCTTATATTGTTTTTAAAAAACCCACAAAATTGTATTATTTCATTAATTGTTTTGCGAGCAGTATATTCAGGACGGGAACAAGATGACAAACAATAAATCAACGGAAAATGGGGGTGGGATGAGTCACAGGGAATAAAATTTTGACTACCACTGGAAGTATGGAGTTTTAGGTAGGGTCGAAAATGTAGCGGCTACAATGAGCCTACTATTTTTCGAAATCTACAAAAGGGTTCTTTATCGTGTAAGGAGCGTGGCACTCTCCAAACACGTTACCCACTACGGTCCGTGGTCAGGCTTTCTGTATTATGACCCGACAAGCCCCAACGAGAGGGTCTCCCCTACCCGCCACCCGGGACGCGCTGGGCTGCTCTGTGGGTCGAGCACTGGGAACCCTCCCAGTATGGTCCCAGTATACTATATTTGAAAGTTTGAATATAAACTACTTCGATTAAACTACATACATTTTTTGTCTTTACTATTGAAACGGTTGACACTTTTTGTTTGTTTTGTTTTTTGTTTTTTGTTTTTTTTTTTTTTTTTTTTTGCTTGTTTTTTTTGTTTGTTTTTTTATATTTTTTTTTGTTTGTTTTATGTTTTAGGGGAGGGGTTTAGCTAAAACTCAAGTTAGTGTTGTGATCCTTGACATGTATAATCGGGCAAGAGGATTAAAAAAAAGAGAGATAACTCAAATTTTAAAATATACCTTAGGAGGCGTGATTGTTTATAGGTAAATCGTTTGCATGTAATAATTGATTAGAATTGTAATTGTCTTCTATTTACGATTTATGAATTGAAACACACTAATATGAAATAAATACATATTCAGTCTTGATAGTGATTTCAAAAACAAAACTTCCGTAGAACTTTCCGTGACTTACTAAAAATCGGACCGTTAGGTATTACCTCCCCTGTCATCATATTCCTTATGAATATTTGCTTAATTTGTTTATGTCCACATGTAAACCTAACCACAGTCCTCATTACTACAACAAATTATGTCTGCTCTATCAAATGATTTACAGAATGTTGCAGTTCCTGATTCTTGTTGGATTGGTTATTTGTTTGATTCAACTGATTCGACTGTTGTTGGCCGACTGCGATCTTCACCTACAGTGGTACAGCAAATTTGGTCAAAAGCCAGGTAATGTGGACTTAATTGTTCCTGATTCTTCAGTGCACTGCTTCAGTCCTGTGTTATGTAATTATGTTTTCCCCACGCAATACTACAAATACTGCTAAAAATAGTGGCTGTTACTGGCGCTAATTAATTTATTGCAATTGCAGTTTTAAATAGCAACAATAGAAACAATTTTAATGAAAAAAAAACCAAAACGGTGACAGCGATTAATGCACATGCAAGGAACGAACAGAGCCTATTTTTTAGATATCGACTGGACACCAAAGGGTAAAGATACATAGCTATAGATATAGTCGGAAAGTCCTTCTTCTGATCAGGTCATCTAAGTACCGTTCTCCCCGAGGTTGCTTCTCATTTTTTACGTGCAGAGAACGACGGAACAGTCAGACTTGCCATACCATCCGACGGTTGCTTACAATACATCCAGTCACAGCCACGAACAGCGCTGTATGATGTTTTAGCAACAATTAAGCGCGATTGAAGACGGGTCCTTGTCTTAGGTGTTAGAGTGTTTCATTATTGTGAAAATTAACATGTACAACCAAACTTGTGTCTTTTGTAACTTTGTAAACTTTACTTTTTATTTATTCTAGATAATTTGAAAGGGCAAATAGTATGGATAACAGGTGCATCTAGTGGGATAGGAGAAGCTCTTGCCTATGAACTTTCATCTGTAGGTTGTAAACTGGTCATTTCTGCCAGACGGGAGGACAGACTACAAGAAGTCAAGAACAGATGCTTGAAAGGTATTGATGCTGAAAACACATCAAGTATAATATTTGCGATTTTAATTAACATAGATGCTTACATATAGGTTCTCCGAAATTAAGTTTTGCTAGTATTATTGTTTTGCTCTGCTTAAAATGTGATATATAATTTAATAGTTTTCAATACTATATATATACATGTATATGCATTAAAAAATACCAATTTTCGCAGAAAACGATATAATTTTAGCATTGGTAACGATATACATTACTTAAACCAACCTGCTTCAAATATTGCTTCGTTATATATTTAATTTTGCGTTAAGCAGTATTACAGCTATATCCCAAGTTATAATCAGTTTGTATGTATCCTCAACAGAGAAATAGGGTATACCAGTGATTGAGTATTTTATTCAGCAGTAATAAACGAAATAAATCTAATTAAAATTTAATTGTTCACTTGCTCCGACCTTTCAATTGTTGCTGCGTGGAAAAGGAAAGTAAGTGAAAAATATAATTTTATTTAGATTTACGAAAAATGAGGTGACAATTAGCTAATACGACAATTAACCAAGTTACTGGTAGTATATTTATGGCAGAAAACGTGACGCTCTCACTATTTATAACATCCCTATCATAGGGACATTTACAACCCGTGGAAGAGGAAGTCTGCGGTTTTACCATGACACGTTGTAGAAGCCAAATCCTATTTCTATGGAGAAATCGTGTACGTCATTATTCATAGTAATGAGTAGGCCGAATGTTTTTTTTACCTTTGATGTATTCCAGACAACAGAAACTTAAAGAAAGAAGATATTTTAATTTTACCATTAGATGTGTTAGATTTCACTAGCCACGAATCATCTGTTAATGTTGTACTCAAATACTTCAAAAAGGTTTGTCTTTGGCATTGACAGTTGTAGTTGCCATGCACAAAAATGTAAAAAATCACTGCGAATAGTTTTTGTCTCGCCTGCTGGAGGCGTGACCATAGGGTTTCTGGAAGCAGCCGTTAATTTATTATAGCTTGCTGTATGTCTTCGTAATCTTAAACCATAGGTCAAGTAAAATTGGTCCAGCTGTAGCTTATGATGAGTACTTGTAAGTCTGCCACCTGTCACTTGACTATCGCGGTCCAGTGATTTCCTTAACGTTATTGGTGTAAGTCAATTCCTCAGTAACCATATATGATGAGATGACAATATTTGGTGTATAGGTGCTGATGAAAGGTACAAGATAGTCTGTTAGGTGTCGCTCGACCATGACCTTAATTTCACGGTTCAGTGACCACCTTCAAGTTATTGGATTAAGTCAGTTCCTCAGTAACCATGCATGTTAGGATGACAATATCTTTGGTATATATAGGTTGCTGATCAAATGTACATGACAGTCTGGTAGATGTCATCTGATTGACCTCAATTAAACGGTCCAGTGACTATATTTAAGTTTTATTTAAAGTCAGTTTCTGTTATCATGCATTAAATTTGATGACAATATAATGCTATTTACAAAGAAGTTGCTTATGAAAGTTTTTTTTCACAACGGATGTGGAATGCAGCAAGAATATCGACCGTGTCCACACTTTTGTATCCACTCAAAATCGTTTTGTCTATGAGCAAATGCATATTAAATGGTATGGACAAATTTCCTCAACCAGGATCTGTTTAGTGGAAACACAATTTCAAAGTTACAATGGATTCTATTGAAGACTTCATAAGAGAATGGACCAAGGTTTCATAGGGGTTAAAGCTGAATGGTCATTGGTACTCAACAGATTATCTTTGAAAAGCTCAATGAGCACCAAAAGTAGCTTCAATTAAAAAAACCCCTGATGTTGCCAAAGCACTCTATACCTTATAATGACAAATATTTTGTCGTCTATGCAGACGAGGCACCAAATAACATCATTTTGTTTGTTCACTACATTGATTGTTTGACTAACGAATTAGGCGTTTATTGTACATGTACACAACTAATATTTGTAGTTACATCTCGGAATCAATACACAAGGAGAACCTTCTACTAAATATTACGACAAACGTGTCCCTTCTTATGCAGCAACATTCCATCAGCTCCAGCATATGGAGTTTACGTTTCTCGACAAATACGTTACCCCAGAGCTTGTTGGGAATACCACGAATTTAGTTTTGTTAATCAAATTAAAGAAATTTTACGGGAGACATCGTGTACATAATGACAAATGATATATGTCTCGCAAATGAGTAAAGATGTAGGGTTGTTGTAGATTATGTGTAGTATCGTCTTTTACCGGACTTGACTTACCCTGGATTGTCAACCCATGACACGACGGGTGTGTTGCAAACTGCTTACTCTTCCGGAGCACACTAGTTCACTCATTTTTTAGAGTTGTTGTCGCTGGCGTTTGTTAGTGTGTTGTTTTGTTTGTTTGTTTTTATTATTTTTTTTTTAGTGTTTTGCACTTTGAAATTTGATTATTACTTTGGTTTTTTTTGCTTATTATCTCCTATGGTCCACATAAATAAATGAAGATTGTATGTAACTATTATAACTAAGTATTCCTGTCAGTTTAATTATGTTGATGTGATGTGTAATATCGAAGGTTTTTTAGCTCTCCTGACCCGAAGGTTAGCTATTACCATCACTTGGCGTCCGTCGTTGTCGTCATCGTTAACCTTTCCCCCAAAACCACTGAAGAAATTGCTTTGAAATTTTGCACATATCATCAGTTAAACTTCCTCTACCAAGTTTGCACAAATCGTGGCCGCAGACCAACCAACATGGCCGCCTCAGTTAGAAATAGAACTGGGTGGGGAAGGGGGGTCAAAATACAGTTTTTGCCTTACAGTTCAAAAAGTATAACAGATACAGGAAAACCGGAGAGACCTTCCTTCTTCACCATCAAAAACTCTTAAAAACTCGCCATTAAGTCGAAATTGTATGACAACTCATTGTAGGAGTTATTGCCCTTTAATCATCAGAATTGATGATTTTTGCCATTTTGTCTTCAAAATCTTGAAAATTATTAGAACTAGAGAAAAAGTTAGCAGTGTTAAATTGTTCAGCTCTAAGAGAGCTGGAAAAAGACTTTAGGGTCAAAATTGTCTGATAAACCGCTTAGAAGTTTTCTCCTTGAACTGTTTTAAATCAATTTTAATTAATTAAAAAAAAATCTTCTCCTCTGAAGCCACTGAAAGGACTGCTTTGCAACTTTGTACACATCATCAGTTAAATGTCCTTTACCAAGTTTACACAAACAATGGCCGCAGATTAACCAACATGACCGCCTTGGCTAAAAGTAGAACTGGTGGTAAAAATACAGTTTTTGGCTTATAGTTAAAAAGTATAACAGATACAGGAGCACGGAAGAGACATTCCTTCTTCAGCATCAAAAGCTCTACGAAACTCTTCATTGAGTTGAAGTTGTAAGACGTCCACTTGTAGGAGTTATTGCCCTTTAATCGTCAAAATTTAAGATTTTTTCCATTTTTTTCCTTAAAATTAAATTCTAGAGAAAAAGTTGGTATTGCTTAATTCTTCAACATCAAAAGTTCAACAAAACTATCTGTTTAATCGAAGTGGTATGACGACTCATTGTATGAGTTATTGCCCTTTAATAATTAAAATTGATGATTTTTGCCGTAACGTGTTTGGAGAGTGGCACGCTCCTTGCACGATAAAGACCCCTTTTGTATATTTCGAAAAAGAGTAGGCTCATTGAAGCCGCTACAAAAGACTAAATTTTCCGCCCCTACCCAAAACTCCATACTTTTCCAGTGGCAGTCAAAATTGTATTCCCTGTGACCCATCCAACTCCCATTTTCCGTTGATTTATTGTTTGTTAACTTGTTCCCGTCCTGAATATAGCTGAAATACTGCTCGCTGGACGTTAAGAAGACATGTAATCAATCAATCAATCAATCAATCAATCAACCATTTTATCGGCAACATCTTGAAAATTAGAAATAGAGAAATGCTACAAAAAGGTCATGATTGTTCGATGAACTTTTTAGGAGTTATTCCACTTGAACTTTTTTTATCAATTTAAATTGATTTAAAAACAATCTTCTCTTAAACCAATGAAATGACTGCTTAGACAATTTGCACACTTCATCTTTAGGATGTCACAGTCCTTTGCCAAAATT
Source organism: Limnoperna fortunei (assembly GCA_944474755.1). NCBI lineage: Eukaryota > Metazoa > Mollusca > Bivalvia > Mytilida > Modiolidae > Limnoperna > Limnoperna fortunei. Next base: position 19,525,426 of record OX104113.1, on the reverse strand, counting down.
GCGCAAATCATGACAGCTGATCACCGATATGGCTATTGGCTTACAATAGTACAAGTGTGTAGGGGGGTCAAGATAGTTTTTGACTTTTAGGAAGAATTGTCAGGTTCAGGTGAGCCAGGGACAGTCAATACTATAGTATAGACTGTCCCTGGGTGAGCGATATGAGCGATACATGTTCCTGTGAGCCTCTAGTTTATTTTGTGCGTTGTTTGGTGATATATATAGGAAAAAAGAACAATGCTTAAGACGTTCAATTTTGTTTTCCAGATTGACATTTTAGTAAACAATGCAGGACGATCCCAACGAGCTCTTTGGGAAAAAACTAGCATTTCTGTTGATGAAGCAATGCTTAAAATCAACGTTCTCGGCACTCTGTCATTAACGAAGTTCGTATTACCACAAATGATGAAACAAAAATCGGGGAGGATTGTTGTTACTAGTAGTCTGGCTGGAAAATTAGGTTTGATTATGTTTGGTGTTTTGTTTTTCCTGGTCGACAGTGCTTGAATGTAAATAATTTATACATTTTTTGTCAAGTTGTATTCACCGTTTATTAGTAAACGAAATGTGGCCTTAACAGTAATAGTAACTTTAGCTATATTGCAAATTGTTACAATCCAGTGTTTTATACCCTTTTTTATTTGTTGTCCTGTTTTTGATGGAAATACTTTAATTGACGTGAAAAAAAGACAAAATGTTATTTTTAATATTTTAGGTGCACCAGGCCTAGGATCATATGCTGGTTCAAAGCATGCTTTACATGTACGTATTGAGTGATAAGTAGTATTTTTGTGTCTTTCAATTAATTTAAAACAAGTGTGGACTGTGAGCACGCTCACAAAGGGATACCCCGCTTTACTTTCAAGTCCAATTATCTCCCCTTAATGATATCCGAGGTCAATACAAATCCTTCATGCACATCTACATATAATATACTTTCTTTATGCTAAGTTTCTTTAAATTTCATCAAGTGGTTTAGGAGGAGTTGCGCTTACAAGGGATGTGGACAGACGGACAGACAGACAGGGTGACTCCTATATACCTCCCAAAAAGTTTTCGGGTGGTATAATTAAGTTAATTTTACTATCCACTATCCATATACAGAGAGATGTATAGGTTTTTTTTGTTTGAATGGTGTTTTAACGCCACTTTCAGCAATTTTTCAGCTATTTCATGGCGTCCAGTTTTTATTGGGGGAGGAAGCCGGAGTACCCGGAGAGAACCCCCGACCTGCGGTAGAAAAACTTGCAATCCTTGTCAATTAAGATTGGAGTCGAGTACACCTTGCCTGCAGTGAGAATCGACCCCACAATGTATAGGGGCAGTTGTTTGGTATACAGTAATCACTTATCCGTGTTTTATTAGTGTTTCTACAAATGACACTTATGTTATAGATACCATATAGATTGCATATAAATGTACACATCGTCTACATCTGTTCCCCATGTCAAGTATTTTTCTGTAAATCATTCTATAGATCTTCTGTACGTGTTATTATGGTATGATTTTTTACTGTTTTTGTATTTCTGTATCAATACATAGGGTTGGTTTGAAGCTCTTCGGATTGAGGGATATGCCTATAATATCAATGTAACAATGGTTTGTCCTGGACCTGTCTTCTCAGAAATTTTATTACACGCCTTTACAGAAAACAAGGAGGAAGTAAGTATAATGTCTTTCGGTATTCTCGGTATTTAATGATGTTGCAAGGCATGGGAAATTTAAATCGAAATTTTACCAAACTTGGTAAATAACTCTGTCATGTGTAAAGTATGTAATTTAATGAATTATTGTTTACGCACTTATAGTCGGGTGATTTGAAATGATATCACATTTAAACTTTATTTTACCTTAGTGGTCGGTAACACAGTCGAATCCATGGAATCGGCCACGGGTTACGGACGATGTAACAGTCAGTATGTGGTTAATTTTCAGAAATTAGGAGTCGAAATGAAATCGGACGAGAAAAGGATGACAGCAGAGAGGTGTGCTTATCTGATGGCAGTAGCTATGGCCAATGATTTGGATGAAGTTTGGCTGTCAGGAAATCCCGAGTTATTGTTTATGTATATGTTTCAGTATCTACCTACTATAACAAGACGGTATAGTGAATAGTTTTCTTTGTTATCTATCAAAGGCAAATTTAGGGCTTGGGAAAGAGTGTAGTCCCGTACGGTGCATACTTTAGGAAAATTCAGAGGGCCTGGTCATTCTCCCTGTATCCCTGATATCCGCCTGTTACATACTTTTAAAATCGGAAAAAACAGAGGCTTAATCACAACATGCAAGCAACAAACAATAACACCACGCAGCAAACAGAAAATCAACACGAACTCAACTTGTCATGTATTCCGGAAGGGTCAGCATATCCGGCTGTACTAGTGGCATTCATCTTGTTACATAAATGATCAATATCGGTGTGTGGTCACAAACGAGAGGATAGATCAGAAAGTTGCCCAAGAATAGATCGATACTAGTACTACCTCACTGTCATTATGGTGGCCATTTAATTTACGATGGACGACCTGGTATAGTTTTAAACCAGTTCTTGATATTAAACACTGCTTGACTTTAAATCCAAATGACTAATGAAATATGGCCTAACTATTAGACTGAACAGCGAACATCGAAGTAACGAAAAAAATTTTAAACGGCACAAACAAGCCACCTCAGTTAAAGGACATTCGCTTGAATTTCTACAGAATATGGATGCTGTACTAAAGTGTCTAAGGGTCTACAATAAGTATAATTTACTTACTTTGCCTCTGACAAATATTTAGTTTATATACACATTTCGTTGTGATCGAGTGGTCTGTGGCACCCGGACGCGTTCTATCATGTGCGTATAGCTATACTTGAAATCAAGTGGATACAGATACGTTGGACTCAGGGTTTGCGCCACTCCATCCCCCTAAGCTCCGTAATTATAGCATATACATAAAGTGTAAAATAAATTTAAAGAAGATCGATAGGCCATTGTGGACAGTGGTCCTTTTTTTAGTTTATAAAGATGAAGATTGCACTTGATTCTTATTAGTATGTTTGTTTAATTTTTTTGTGAAAACTATGTGGAAGCACATGCCTATGTGCCCCCGTATTGCTAATTCCCTGTCAACTAAACTAACTTAATATTAATATACTGGTTCAAAAATTTAAATACTATACTATATTACAGGTTGGGAAGAAGAATTGGAGCTAAGCGTGTAGAGAAGATCAAGGCTGGAATAACAGATCGACACTAAAATGTACACATTATGTTCGGTTAAAACTGAGAATTTTATTATAAGACAAATTAAATAAATTTTGGTATCATCGTGATGTCGTTGCTATGTCGAGCCACAAACACAGTATGATTTAAACTAGTATCTTAGATTTACGTCCGTTAACTAGAAGATAGAATTGTAAATACTATACAATTATGGCAGCTTAGTGCATGCAATATTATGTTTTATGGAACACTTTAAATAGATATATCGGCCGGAGGCTAACGGCTGAGGTCGATATTCTCTTTAAGTGTTCCATAAAACATGATATGCATGCACCGAGCTGCCATAATTGTTTTATTACATTTTACTGTAAATTTTCCACTTTTATTCTTGGTCTCCTTAATATCTTAATATATTAGTGTTTTTTATACAAAAGAATGTATAGTCGTGCACATTTTGTTGTCATTATCTATATCTGATTTTTTTAGTGTTCAATTTGGTCATTATTTTGGTGCAGAAAACAATTTTAATGTGGATATTTCAAAAACAATAACATATTGAGATATTGCAGGATAAACGTTTTGATTGCAAGTGACATTGCACGGCTAATCAATTTTTTGGATTTCATTCTTGCACCAAATAGCAAGCCGTGCAATATCACTTGTAATTAAAACTTCACAATCATGCAATATTTACACAAGAGTTGCTTATATAGAGGGCATTGTCATGAAATCTTTACTGCACAATGGATAGTGGTATTGCCTGAAACATTGATAATGCCCTAGCCACCCTAGCCAAAGGCGAGGGCATTATCAATTTTGAAGGCACTGTCTCTAGTGCTGTCAAGTATCATGACAATGCCAGCTATAAATAAGCAACTATTATATTTATTTCATTAATGAATTAAGAAACCGTGTGTTTGAGGCTGTATTATTGTATTTGTATAGCTGCTTGCTGTATGATTTGAATGTGCGCCTCGTGATATTATTTGGCATTTTCAGGCAATATACAGTTAGTTTTCTAAACTTAATGACATATTCTAATATGACGTGCCGTTTATCGGCTTTGAGACCACAACTGTGGTAAAAAATGATTTATCTATGAGCAACACGCGCTTAGGAGGGCGTGTTTTAAATGGCTGTTCCGATCACAAAACTTTAACTCCCACCGGAAAGCTATTGCGAATGACGTATAAATCTTATAAATAGCGACACGCACTATCACGCGCTATCATTATCCGTTGCAATATATTGTGTGTTACATTGACGGAACAGCCAGTTTATGGTGGAAATGATGTTTTCTATAGGTACTAAAATATTATAAATGTAGCGTAATTGTTTTATTAGAATAGAAATAATTCACGGAGGCTGTGATTTATCATTGTTTTACAACGGGATGGCCATTTATGTCGTTATTTTATAACTTTAAAATAATACGACATAAATGGTCACCCCGTTGTAAAACAATGATAAACCACAGCCAGCGTGAATTATTTCTTAATTTCTAATATGACGTGCTTTAAAGGCTTTGAGACCACAACTGTGGTAAAAAAATGATTTATCTATAAGGACACGCGCTGAAAAGGGCGTGTTTTAAATCGCTGTTCCAATTACAAAACTGTAACTCCCACCGGAAAGCTATTGCATATGACGTATAAATCTTATAAATAGCGACACGCGCTATAATTATCCGTTGCAATATATTGTGTGTTACATTGGCGGAACAGCCAGTTTATGGCGGAATGATGTTTTCTATGGGTACGAAAATATTATAAATGTACTCCAATTTTCTTATTAGAATAGAAATAATTCACGGAGGCTGTGATTTATCATTGTTTTACCACAGGGTGACCATTTATGTCGTATTATTTTATCCCGAGCGATAGTGAGGGATAAAATAACGACATAAATGGTCATTCGTGAATTATTTCTTAATTTTCTACATTTAGTTTGAACATGTACATGTATTTATTTATATTAATTAAAAATATACATTTTTCTGTTGCTTGTTACCGGAGAGAGCATTACCACAATGTGCTATGCCCTCATGTCAGATTACTGCAGATTAATTAATACCAGCTGACCTTGTAATAAACATAATTTTACTGATATGAAATAACATAAAATGTGGGTTAGTGAGAAATATATTGTTTAAATGGAAGATAAAATTACAAAATGTAATAAACACATTTACGACCTTTTTGTTATTAAACGACGGTTAATTTATAAGAGAAGGGTTTCCATTTGCAACTGTCGTAAATTTAATAGACATATATGCCAATTCTCATTCAATTTAGTCCTTACATCGCTTCCATTTAAGTGCTAGCTGTGTCTCAATCGCAATAGGGGCCGAGTGGTTAAGGTAGTTCGTCTACTACTGATCACGTGGTCTGTCAACACTGCGGTTGCGGGTTCGAGTCTCACTGCGGGCATGGTGTACTCGACTCTAATCTTAATTGACAAGGATTGCCAGTTTTCCTACCGAAGAGCGGGGGTTTTTTCAAGGTAGTCCGTCTTCCTCCCCAATAAAAACCGGACGCCACGATATAGCTGAAAAACTGCTGAAAGTGGCGTTAAACATCATTTAAACAAACAAACAAACAAATCAATATATAAAATAAAGGACTGTGTGCCGGAATGCCAACATTTTGAAAGATCAAAGAACATTGTAGGTGCTCATTAGTGAGGATTAAGGGGTCCCTCATAGAGGGTAATTAATTGACTAAAAGATAAAATTGGTAATTGTACTGGTATATATTGAGTGATAGTATTTGTATAATAATTATTTTATATTATTACTATCACTCAATATACGACATTATTTTATTTTAACATTATATATAAATACTTTCATTGTAGCAAAATATAACCAAAAAAATTAAAATTACAAGTAAAGTCTATTTAGGTTTTATCCAAGATGTAGTAGCTGAGACACGGCATCCACATATTCCATATGGTGTTGTTGGCGAGTCTGTCCTTCAGTTGTAGTCTGTGTCCACTTGCCATCAAGCTGGATGTCTGTAATTGTGGTAGCTAACTTTGGGTGTCTGCTTGGGTTGGACTCGGTACAATATTGATTTTGCAGAGTTGAATGTCAACTTGTCTCGATTCGTCGTCCCACTCGTCTCTAAGCTTTGACATCTCTTCTTGGTAAATAGCTGGTATTGGTCTTACTTCTTCCTGGCATTTTGTCGATATAAAGTGCATTATGTCTTTGGCTACAATTTTTGCTTGGTATGCAGGATGAATGTGTTGGTGCTTTCTTAGTCCTGTAATAGTGTCATTCTTAGTGTTGATAGTCGCTGGGCATGCTGGTATAGTACTCTTCCAGTACATTCTTCCACCACGGTAGTCTTTACCCGGAAAAGATTCCATTGAAGGCTAAATTGTTGCCTCCTAGTCTGCTGGGTATGTACTTAAAGTTCAACTGTGCCATAGCCATTATTAACTTTTAATGATGCTAAAACTTACTTATGGGGGGTTTTAACGTCCTTGACTACTGTAAAACGGTCTCGCACGGACTTTTGCCTAATGGCTTTTATTAAAAAATGTTTTACCTATTTATTTGTATTTTTGGGGATTTAAGATAATGCTAAAAGTATTCAGTTGAGGTATTTATACCAATAACCCAAAGCTCGTTAAGTTACGGATTGGAGAACTCATATTTCGAAATGACAGTTCAAGTATACTTACTTACTATACTATATAATGGATATGCATTTATACTAATTAGACCACATTATTGAATAATATATTTCCCCTTTTATTTAATACTTCTTTACACTGAGATCCTTCTATCATGAACAACCTTGCTTTAAAGCACGTTTGCAAACTTGTTACCCTCATGAACAATATTAACATAAAAGTTAAATATTCTAGCTTACCAAGGTTAACATGAATAAACGATCAACACATTACCTCTATTTGTAGGCACATACTATACTCTCAACTTAAATCAGCCTCTTAACAATAAATGCAGTTTTGTGGTAAAATGCTATAAATTATTTTGTTAAATTTCTGCTCAATCAAGAATAAGAATTGTACACATGTAGCACCTCTGGAAGCAATCAGAATACAACATGGATAGTCACCGTTTAATTGAACGTAGGATACACATTATAGTATGCCGTTACAGATACACATTTGCTACCTTTATACCTAGACAGGTGGCGGATCGTATGACTAAAGCAATTACAATACAGTATTACTTTGGCCATAAAAAGATTAAACTTTTAAATTTTCATAGTTAAACAATTTATTCCCTATCAAACTTGTAAAAAATATAAACACAGAGCATAAATATACGAAAATGATAAAACGTGCATGTAAAAATATGATAATGTCATCACAGTTATGTGTCTGTCATAGACACAGGTATATACGGTAATTAAGAAAAACTTGTGTTATTCGCAGAGCTAGATAATTAGATATCACGTTTCTGTTAGTTTTAATTACTAAGCAAGTTCTTGTCCTGCTGTAACTTATACGGAGAACGATATATGCCCTGATAGATTGATTGATTGATTAATGGTGTTTAACGCCCGAGCAGCAATATTTCAGCTATATTCAGGCGAATCAATACACCAATATAAATACACATATGAGTAAAAAGTACAAACATTTTATTACAAACCTTTATTTGTTTTAAATAAACTTTATAAGTACTTATTTTTTTCTATTATTATTTTTATATTTTACAAGGTTTCAAACAACACTGCACCCTGAAAATTTTTTAATTTACACCAGCCCATTCAGCAAATAGTTTTGTACAGTCCAATAGAATAATAAAGCAATGCTATAAATATGATATTTTCAAATATCTTATGAACTAGTTTACTTATAGATTAGGAGCGTGGTTTCTAACGAACAATTCTATATTACCTATGAAGGATTGCCAGTTTTCCTACCGCAGGTCGGGGGTTTTCTCCGGGTACTCCGGCTTCCTCCCCCAATAAAAACTGGACGCCATGATATTGCTGAAAAATTGCTGAAATTGGCGTTAAACACCATCAAACAAACAAACATATATTACCTATGATTACCTATCATTTACCAGGGAATTCACCGTGAATAAATGAGAAATTAAACATTATTTGTAAAGGTTTGCATAAACTCGTGGCTGTAAATTTCAACAAATGATGGTTTTACGGTCTTCTCTTTATTAATTTGAGAGGTATTATACATTCTGATCTGTGTTGTTTTGAGGTGTATTTAAAATTCTGCGCTGTGTTGATTGGAGGGGTATTATATTTATATAAGTTTTGCGCTAATGTTGATTTGAAGGTACTTTGATGGTATTGCACATTCTGCGCTGTGTTGATTTTAGGGTTATTTTGAGCTGAAGTTGATTTTAGGGGTATACATTCTGCACTGTGTTGATTGGAGGCGTTTAATATATTCTGCGTTGTGTCGATTTGAAGGGTATTATATGCGCTTTGTTTATTGGAAGGGTGTTTGCGCTGTGTTGATTTGAAGGGTAATTTGGTTGATAGGAAAGATATTACACTTTCTGCGCCATGTTGATTTTAATGGTATTTTATTTTCTTCTGTGTTGATTGGAGGAGTATTATACATTCTGCGTTTTGTTAATTTGAGGGGTATTATAATCCTGTGCCGTGTTGATTTAAGGGGTATTACCAATATTGCGCTAATTGTTGATTTGAGGGGTAGTATACAATCTGTGCTGTGTTGATTGGAGAGTATTATAAATTTTACGCTGAAGTTGATTTCAGGGGTACGAAACTGTGCGAAATGGTTGTTTTTATGGTACAAAACGGAACGTACGAGAATGCACGGTACACAACGACTAGAATTCGTTCGTAACTTGCATTGTTTTTTTTTAAGTTGAAATACGCAGTTTTAAAGGGTCTAATAAATTCTACGCAGTTCTGAATATTTTACAGTTTAGTTGCATTATAGATTCGATGTACCCCGCTATTATCTAAATATTTATTTATTTATTTATTTGCAAAACATAAACCCTGACGGGTTCAGCAAATACAAAAGAACTTACAAACAGAAACAAATATGGAGAACAAAATGATTGAACATGTAAATGAATTATATATATATATAGTTATAACAGATACTAGTGACCAGTGTGGACCTTATTTTCGCAATTCAATAGATTGCTTTATGTAGTCGACAACGCTGGGCAAGATATCTGGTATAGGGTCAAGAACAATTTTAAGTCTCTCTATTGAACTAAGCTGGTTAAAATTGGGATAACATATATCTATTTTATGTAAAAAAATATTTCGTATCTCATTACTTGTTTTACAAGCAAAAAAGAAATGCTTTTCATCATCTAGTGTTTTACAAATTTTACAAATTCTTTGTTCTCTTGGAACTTTTTTATATCGACCTACTTCTATTTCTAGATTGTGGTCACTAATGCGAAATTTAGTAAGCACTTTGCGACTATTAAAATTTTTTAAATTTGTTAAATAATCCTCCATCTTTATTTCATTTTTAATTTTACTATAAATAAAAAGTTTAGAATTTTCATCTATTTTTTTTAAGTTTTTCTATTATAATTATATCATGTTGTTATCAAAGCTCTTAAGTCTAGTTGTTGTCTGACAGGACCTGCCCCTCCCATCTTTGCCATGTTTACCGTGAAACACATTAATTCGCGAACTACTCTTCCATTACACTGTCGTATGTAAATATAATTTGCATGTATACTGGATATAATTACACCCCGAGTATGAGATAAATTGCTTGTATTTCTCAGACTAAATCAAATATTATTTAACGATTAGCTGAGATGATAAAAATTATCAATTTTCTGCATGTTAATAATCCAAATAATTTAATGGTGAGATTTGTATAAAATATATCAGTTAGATAAATAGTATTTATAGTTTATGTATTAGATAGTATTACGCTACTGTTGATCTTCAGGGGCACCGCCCACTAAATTGTAATCATTCTTGTCGCTAGATGTCGCTATTCGGCGCACCTGTGTCAGGTAGACTTCGGGTGGAAGCCATATTTAGCACCTTATGCTCTGAAAGTTGAAATAAATATACGTTAAGGGACATTGTTGTCACAAATAGCAGGAAATCTTTCAAGGACAAATATAAAATAGTGTAGCGAATCGGATTATGCTTCTGTAGTGTGAATAATTAGGTAAGTTTTACACGTTTTAGTATCAACATTGGACCTAAACTACAAAAATACTTAGTATTTTGCTTAGTACGAAATAAGAGTAGATTTATGACAGCTGTGTAAATTAGAATGTCATTGCATTAACAAATAGATACACGAGTATCTGAATTTATTAACTACATGGATGTCGTCCTATCTCGAGTTTACAAGACAACAGGTGAGAAGAAATCGTGTGACCTTGTTGATTGTAATGTAAGATTGTTTCGTTTGTTTTATTCATCAACATCTCTGCAATTTAAAATAAAAGTACGAATTTAATATTAATACGATAAAAGACAATATAATTTGAACGGTGCAGTAACAACAAATTTTCTCATCCCGCCACCACTTTAAAACAGATGCAACCTATTACCACAAATAATGATGACTCACGAAAACCTGTTTTCTCTAATTGATTCAAATTATAAGTAAATGTTACCTTTCTTTGCACTTCTATTTCCGTGTGACTTATTATGAAATGTAAAATTTTAAACTGCTAATGATAATTTACTACAGCTATGGCATAAGGGATCATAGGTAATATATAGTTCCATTAATAAAACCTCTCATTTCATGTTTATTTTCAAAATTTGTTATCGGATATTGATATTTTATGTTTTTAGTGAATTTCGAGGTTTCATATTTAAACGCATTTTCCTGTGTGCAAATTCCACAAGAAAATCGAGTGGAATGTTTATGTTAAGTTTGAAACAAGCTTGGTCACCCATGCAAACTATGCTAAACTAAAAGAAAAATATCTAAATTTTCTAAAAATTGTCTTACCTTAGAATATCGAGTAAGTTTAAAGTCCTGGTTGAAGTTTTATTTGAGATACCCCTTCACTCCCATTACATTGCATGGCCGAAACCATTTCAATCTATCTTATGGTTTGTTTTTGACGAAGCGAATTTTTCACTTGTTGCAATTACGACAAATTGTATTCCTTTCGCAATAAAATGCAAATTGATTCCGTAATTTTGATTTATTTTTAAATGCAAAATGTCAGCTCCCTGTAAAATTTCGCCTGGATATTTCAAACATGGATTACTTAAGTGAACATAGGTTCATTTAATGAAAACAGGTATAGTCTTTGTGTTTATGTTAGTTTAATTATATTTCACATATTCAAATATACCAAACTTTAAAAAAAAATTTGCTCCGAGAAATTTCAACTGACAGATAAAACCTCACATTTCAATTAATAATAAAAAATGTAAAAGACAGATGAAAATGATAATAAATATAAACGTGAAATGGGAGGTTTTATGTTATAGAACTAAGGTAATATAGTATCTTGGGGGCATATAATCTCTGAAATAACAATGCAGTAATCTTTATCTTGTGTTAATAGTGTAAGTGTTGTTATTTGAATAAACAGAATATATTTCTATTTCGTATATAAACATTTGAAACAAATTCTGTATTAGTTTTGCTCATTTCTTATGCAAATAGCCATTCAAAGAAAGTTATTGTGTATGGTAATTTATAATTAACACATTTTCAGAGGTATACATTTAATTGTTTTAATAAAAATCCAAAGCTTTATGGAAAATCATTGTTCATTATTAATTATGTGCTTCATAGTGTCAACAATGAGGTTTGCAGGTTTGAGTCTTGGGGTGGACAAAGAGTGCTACAATTTAAAGCTTTTGCATGTTTTTTTTGGTGATCTTCCATGAGTGATAGAAATAAGATCACAGTGGCTTTACTGTTGAAATCTCAGTATTTTGTCAATAAGACAATAAAGTGATTTGATTAGGATGCTTTTAAAAGTAATAATAATATTTCATATTCTATAAATAGAACAATACACAATATAATGTAAAACTGTTTATTTTAAGAACTTACGAATTCCCTAATTGTACATGTCTTATGCAGATCTTATTGAACGCAATCTGCTACCCTATTTGATGACAAACAAAATTTAATAATTGTTTTCATTTAAAGAAGTCATAATTTGATGACCTTACAAGGTTGTATGATATCATATTTACATCCCCTCAAGCTGTTGTCACACATACCTAAAGTTTTAATACATGTATACTATTGAATTCTTTAATGATTATTCTAGTTATGTATGACATTATTTTGCACTTTGGACATATTTGTCATATCTAAAATCTTAAACTACTAGTATGTAGTATTTCTTTAGGCATAGTGGTATATTGGATTATTAGATTGTCCACAATATAACGAAAGGCAACAGGTATGTTTCCATTTTTAATGAAGAAATTGTTAGATTTCACAGAAATGTTGCATTTAAAAGAAGTTTTTTTGCATTATTTTGACTTTTGTAAATTGTTTGCAGTAGTCTTCATATTCACTTTAGCTCCCCTTGTATGGTCAACTTTGATAATTTGAATTGATTGTACGTTTGATTGTTTAATGATCAGATTTAATTCACTAGAACATGGTATTAAAATTTAAAGTCCACTTTTAATTGGGCAAAGTACCTTTTACAAATTCCTGTTTAAATGTGTTTTCATTTTTTCAATGGATATACATGTGGTATTTAATACATTACCTGCACTGTCAGTGGCAGATTATTTTCAAAAACTCTAGATGCATTACAAAATGATCTCATTTTTATCAGTTTTGTTCCAAGTTAAATTTCAGATAAAAATAAATAATTCAGTTCTCATTTTTCAAAAGATTGTTTTCAATAACTGGAATTTTATCACACTAAATAAACATTCCAACATGTACATACGTTTGTAGAGGGTCATCGACTCCCAAGTTCATAAATATTTTCTTTTGTAAAACTTGCTGTGTATAATCGTCAACCTTATCACTATATATAAATTGTTATTTAATAGAAAGATTTATGTTAAAACCGGCTTCTTTTCATTTTTATTACCTTCTCCTGGCTGGACCTAAATATTTGTAGAATTAGTGTCTGGAACTTTTATTCTTGCATCAGTGTCTTAACAGTGTGATCACTCAGACTAGGTTATAATAAATTGCAATGTGTAGTACATATTTAGATGACAAGTTTATAAGTCTATGAATCAATAAAACATGATTTATTAATTGTTATATAATACATGTATTGTATAGTGAAAATTAATATATTCTTAAGTGAATATCAAAGCTAGACATGCTCTAAAATTCTATACATAAAAAAGACAGTTTATGTTTGTTCTAATACATGTAGTTTTTATCAGGAGTCTGTCTTTGCAGAGAATGAAATTTTCTGGCTGAACAAACGAGCATACAGCGTTCGACATTAACGGTTGTCCGATTGCCCGGGGCAAGTGAAACGAAAGTTCGGACAAGTAAAAGTTGTGCTAAGCTTGTCCGATCGAGCAAGTGAAAAATGTGGCCTAATGTCGCAATTTAAATTTCTTCAATCGTGTTATTCATTTGCTTAAAATAAAACACATCAATTCCGATATCATTATTCCTCTATTTCTAAACAAAAAATTTCCATCATCTAATTTTAGAACGTCTATTGCGCGATTGGTCGATTCGAGATTAGATCATCCAATCATAAAAATTCTATGTTCGAGGTGCCTCTAGAGTCTACTATCTAACAGCTACGGATCATGCAATGACAACGTGACCGAATACAGCTATAATTAAACCAACCAATGAGCGATCTGTATCTATTTTAGGACTTCTGTTTTTGACAGGGATGTGTATTGCGGTACGTGATCAAAAGATCAAATTTGTTGAATGAAAACAGAAATAAAAAAACAACTGGATTGTGTTAACCTGCTATTTGCCTTTAATGTTTTGTGTGGAATAAAAATTGAAATGAAAGGTATTTGGTGTTATTATTCTTTTCCCGAATTATTAGATATTTTGCACTTTTGACACGTTGGTTGCAAAGCGTAAACAATAAATGTCCCCCCTCTTTTCTCTTGTCTTTTGTATGCGGCAAAGTTTTTCACATTCCACATTTTTTTCGGACAAGCATGTTTTTGATTCGGACAAGTAAATTTGTTACTCAACTTGCCCGATGGGACAACTGCATGAAAAAGTTAATGTTGAACCCTGGCATAGGGCCTGTAACAGTCTGATAAAGAAAATGTTAGTGCATTGCTCAAGCAATCAAAATTTGTGTTAGACTAGTCTTTTGTTGTGCAATATTTACCAGACTCAGGCTTTTCACATCACCAAAAAAGATAGCCCCTTCCCAGTTACTAGCCTTAGGTAGCTGGCTATTAGCATGTTATTTCTTTTTTGTGTTCTGTCTGTTATACATGTCTTAAATTATCTCCAGAATAAGAAATATGTGTATACTAGTATACCACTTTAATGATGAAATATTTTGGTATCATTTGATGTCAGCTTGAATTTAGAAAAGCATGTTTTTCCACAGCAATCATTAGAACCAGTAAGTTATTGGCTTTAATCTGTTACAGAAGTTCAGCTACTGTTGTCTTGCTTTTCTATCTGCTGTACCAGCATTCACAGTGTGTCTGTTATAAACATGTCATCTTTGTTTTGTTTAAATGCAATGCATATTTTGAATATTTACAACCTCAACTATCAGTGATACAGGTTTTTACCTACTGTTACTTACAAATACTCTGGGGATAGCCATAATTCTCCCACTTGAGGTGGTTGATTAAGTGTTAAATTACAGTGGATTGACAGGTACTATATGCTTATATAGCCATTCAATCTTTCGTCAGTCTTCATCCATGATATAAGAATTGTTTATGGTAGGTTTAACATATCCAACTCTCTCTCACACCATTACATTTCAGATTTAATAAAAAATTTAGATATGTTTATTATCAACAATAACCAAGCATGAACATACAAATGGATATTTGATATCTTTCACTTTCTTTATCTGGGAAACTATAGTTTGACAGCTGCATGATCACATCTTAATGAATTCAGTGATTTAAAAATTTGCAGATTGTTTGCTTGTTTAGAATTGTTTTTCAGGCATATTGTTTTGTCTATAATTTGACACAATATGTACATATTTATAAAGGCATGTTTGCTTTAAACATCTGATGCAGTGAAAATGTGTAACATGTTTACATTATTAATAAATAGTTTTGTGTACAAAAATAAAAAAAACCACATTTCTTCTGAAGAAATAAGGTTATGTACAGGAAATCAGTAATATAAATAGTGTCCCCTGTCACCACTATATCTTTTTTACTGTCGACAGGTGGAAATGTTGAGGTCAAAAGAATAGACCTCAAATCATCATCATTATCACATTGTCATGGATATACTGTACAAGTACACTTAAAAATCTGTTTTCACTATTTATCAGCTATTAGATACTACCTGTCCAGGTTGTTTACAAAATTTACTGTTTACAAATCTATTTATCATACATAAGGGATGTATTTTTTATGAAATATATTTACATCTGTAACAGTATATGTGATATAATGGCAGATACAGTATATTGTACATATATCACTTGTAATGTAACAAGCAACTGTTAACAAATAACAAAAATTAATGTTTGATAGACGTTAGTTAACAAGATAATTTTACATTTATAATCATTGAAGGAAACCTTTTTGAATTCTTTTAC